>JAODGE020017807.1:0-17305 GCA_027574965.2 Ecitophya simulans | reverse complement strand
TATTATACTCACTTCCGGAAGCTCGTCGGGCACCTTTCCCATCCATGTTAAGGACAAAATGGAGCAATCGCTTTTCGCGTTCAAGGTCCGTTCAAAATGTAAATGCATTTTCCTTTCCTCCCAGTTGTCGCGCCGTCGAAGCTTGCACCTTTGCTTATCGTCAAAATCTACACAGCGAACGCACGTTTCCACCAAGAATAGTTACAAACACCCTGTTCCTCCCAACGAGACGTTTCTACCGTCTTAATTGTTATTTAAAACAAATTACTTTACATGATTTGTTCAATTTAAGCAAAAGAATTACTCCTGGAGTTTAACTCGTTCCGAATACACCAACATATATGGAAATTAATATCATAAAGTTAGTTATCAATAAATGAATTAATTGTGATTTAAAATATTTATATATACATTAAAATATCTTATGTTTTTATTCATGTTTTGTCACTTTCCCCCGAAGAGCACATTCTCATCAATGTCTGGCCACGTTTCATGGCTCTCCACACTTATCACTCGCGAAAAAATTAATCTTAGACTTGACGTTTTGTGCGGATTGTTCAGATTCGATTTTTTTCGCGCCAGGGATTGTTTGGTAATTGCGAAAATGGTCAAATGAGACAGCGTGGAGAGTGAAAACGGGCGGCGCGCACCACCGTCCGCCACACAATCCGTACAGACTGCGCGTTGCTCGCCACCCCCGCGCAGCGCTATGCGTCCCCTACCGCCGGCACGCACACATATCGAGCGACGACCACCACCACGCACATTACAGCAACAGCCGCCGCCGCCGCCACCATCGCCGCCGCCGCCGCCGCCGCCAACGTAGTCGGCCGTCTATATTGATTTTGATGCGGTAGAGGGTGAAATGCAACGAGCTCACGTATCAACAACCAAAGCCATCTGTGACCTAAGGTATAAATTATTTCTAGCCGCCCCTAATTATACAAAACGATCAATTATTAACATATCGGTTTAATGTTTGCAGCTAATCGACACATTTAGGCATATCAACGTAAGATAAATAATTAAAAACGTCCGGAAATAATTTGCGATAGTTTCAGAGCGATTGAGTTGCACAAACGGGGAAAACTGATCCTCGGTGTTATTTCGAATATCTCCACACAATCCCCGATAGAGCGCATTGGGCTGCTCCTTCCAGTCATCGCAAGCGCTGGCTGGACTTCCAGACTTGTACAAGATGAAGCCGTTCCCGAACTTAACCGCGGGCTTGTACACGCAATAAAACTGATAAAACATTAAATTACTGGACAGGTTCCTCTCGTACTTGGCGCATCCAATCCTCGTGGTGTTCGCGGCGCCCAGCTGCAGGAAATCATTCGCGAAGTTAGGCTGGACATCCCTGAGAACCGAATCGATGTAAGCCTTCCTGTTGTACGGCAGGGTCTTGGTAGGTCCCAGAGAAGATTTGTACCATCCATTAAATGCGTCGGTCACCTCGACCTCGCCGATGCGATCCGGCGTGGCGTTGAAACTCAAAATGCCATATCCCGTAGAGCCCAGATGGGTGCCGTCCAGGGCAATTTTTATGAAGTTGTCGCGGTTGTAGCAGCCCTTGAGGAAACATCCGGCGAAAAACTCGCACTCCTTGTCGTAACTGACCACTCTCATGTTGGACGCGGACGGGAAACCGACGTGGTCCTGTCCGAGCGCAATAAAATTTCTCAACCGGTTGACCACGGTGACGATATGCCTCCTGTTCGAGTCGGAGAGGGCCGTGTAGTTGGTGGTGATCTCTCCGCACGTGAAACTCCGTTTGCAGGCGGTTTTGCACGGAATGTTCAAGCGATGTAGCTCACAGTACTTTCGTTGTTGCATTTGAACATCGTGCACAGGAATCGGTGGATTTTCCGGATTGTGATATGGAAGATATTCCGCTTGAGAATTGTCACTCAGTGGAGTGGATATGATCATGCTGATTAAATGATAAGCAATTAGAAAAACTAGACGCACTTTCATATTGGCAATGTGTCTGACACTAACGGACCAATCAACAGCAAACAAAACGTAAGTTATTCACAGCAGTCCCGATTTTATAGAGCTAAACGAAATAAACCAACGCCAATTATTCCGGAATTGCAGTAAAATTGAACTTTTCCTGCCTAAAAATACTCACGGTTTCGTTCAGCGTGCGTTGCGCCGATTCCTCAACGTTACACAACATTCTTGATGATTCGGCAATATGTGAAAGCGGCAGTGCTTGCGTGCCCACTGGTAGTTTGCATTATTCTCCTTCGCCCTAGTGTTCTACTTGTCATGTTATCGGGTCGTTGGTCTCGATTTTCGGTTCGCGCGCGGAATTGAAAAATTGACCAGGCCAATGCAAGCAGCATACACCTTCAAAATAGGCCACGCATGATAAGAATAATGACTTCATACAATCCCACCACAAAATGCTGCACTACTTCTCCTATATTTACAGTTTCCTGAGTTGTTTTTATACAAAAAAAAAAAGAAATCAGCAATGTACAAAAACCAAAGTATAGAAGAAACGCTGGGATCGTGTGATATTAGATATTCGCAACAGCAAAACAGACGTTAACGGTGTAAGATAAGAGATAGATACAAAAGAAACTCATAATTTAACGCATGTAACATAAATTTTCAACGCTTCAACTCGCATTACTGTCACAATCATTAGGATCGAAATCTTTGTCGTCGTCCTCGTCGTATTCATCCAAATCAAGATCTTCAAGGTCTTGAAAGAGAGACTCGTCCACTTTGACAGCATCTCCTAATTAGATTAAACAATAAAACGTTACTGAAGAGATAAAACCGGGAATGAGGTGGAAATAAAAGTGTACCTTCATCTAAGAACTTAAGATCCGACTCATTAAGGCTTTGATCTCTCAGAAACAGTTCTTTGCCTGTTAGTTTCTTGCCGTCTCTTTCAACCGCCTCGCGCTTTTTGGCGATTCCCATTTCCTCTTCAAACTTTAACTTCCAGGACATAAATGTTTCAACAGTTACTTTGGTACCCTCAAATCGTTTCTAAAAATACAATTAAAACATATTGATCCTTCATTATAATGGATGTTTGTTTTTAACATCAACTTGTACCATTTCAGCTTCTTCTTCTGCCTTCTGTTTCTTGATTGCTTCCTCTTCAACTATCTTTTTGTGAGCATCCCATTTGACATTCAACCATTCCTGCGCTGATGAAACCATTGTGAAAATCATTACCATTCCTAAATTCTCAGGGACCTGAAATTAACATACTTTATTTAAAAAAATTCCTAGTTTGGCTTAACTAGGTAACCTGCTCTTGTAAATGTTCCAATAACTGTTCCTCATAATCATCATCAAAGTTGACTGCCTCCTCGATTTCCATTAATGGAGCTTCCTCAGGATACTTTGCTGTATATGTGAAGACTAAGTTACAAGTTAAACCTTCTTCAGTCTCAGGATCATACTCTTCAGACTTGATTGGTATCAAAAATTTATAAAAAGGTTCTGTCGATAATACTAAAACATTAAATATTTATTAACGTTTTAATTCAAAATAAAATTAATTTCTTGTTATTTGATATACTGATATTGAATTATTAAGGTTTGAGGTTATGCATTGTCATAAGAATCTAAAGTGGCACTTACTCGTAACATCGCCAAAATAAATTGATTCTAGAGCTTCTATTTCGTTCGTTTGTTCTTCTTTATAGTCCATTATGGATGGCTTTAAGTGCAATTATGAATTCTAAGAAATTTTGAGATAAACATGCGCCAGATAAACAAGATTGGAAACGGCTGCAATATAACAGCGGTGACAACTGTAAAGTTATAGACAAGACAAAGTAGAATTGGTTGCATACGTTAAATAACGAATTTACAAGAATTTGAAAAATATTTGATATATAACAACCACGTCAAATAATTTAGATATATAAATAATAAAATTGTTTGTATTAATACTATGTTTTTGATGTAATATTAACAAATTTTTTAATTATATTTTATCTATATTTACTTGTGTTAAAATTTATTCACAGAAATGCTTATATTAAAAATGTAATGTAACGGCTGAAGGATTATTGGTCGATGGCCTAGCCATGTACTAAATATACTTATGGTTATTATTATTTGCTTATATTTTTACACTAACAAAACAATTTACTAATAAATAAAATATCTGCTCTCTTTCATCGTAAAAACGACCATAAAAATATATAATATTCCTAATATAATCGACAGACGCGTCTAATACTTATTGAACCGTAAAGAAAATGCATAAAAGCTTCTATTACACTTTTAAACGACGCATATGCATACAATATGAACGACAAAGACACGGAAGGGTGAAAGGTATTTTTACCTCGCGACCCACGCATAAAAATCAAGAGAACTCAGCTGAACTGCGCATTAAAATTGTAATGTTTACCGTACGCGAAAGACGCAAATAAAAGTTGAATGTTATGCCCGCATTATCTAACGTATTACATTATCACATATTTCTAACGTTTCTTAGGTTTTTTTTTCAAACTATTTTTTTTTTTCAAGAACTTTAGGAAACCCAAGCATGTGCTCCGGACGCGAAGCAAAATAAGAAGTTGTAATCGTCGAACATTAGTGTACAAAGTAATACCTAAAAAACCTAAGAACGTTTTAAAGATAAACCTGACCGATTTCCTGTTATTAGGGTTTGGTCGTTCGTGCGCGTGTGTGTGCGTGTACGTAGAAGTTACGCAGAAGTGTAGTAGGGTTTGGCGGCGTTGGAGACGGCGTGGAAACAGTTGTGCGCGCACTTGCCACCAATTCGCAAGCGACGAGCCGACCGCCTAGACTCGAACCGCCTCCGCGATTCCGCTGCGCGCCGCAGTTGCGAAAAGATCACTCGTCCTCCTACAGATTTCAAAAACTAAAACAAAAAATACTTTATCAAGTGCCATAGAACTTTAGGAAACGATTAAAAACTATTGTGCAAAGTTCCAAATTAATGTACAACAAAAGAAAAGTTTTGGAAATGATCATAAAGTTTTCTCAGGCGACTGAAATTTTTGTATTTGAAAAAAATAATAAATATGTGACACTTTAAAGCAAAAAAATATATACATAAATATATAAAAAAATATCTCGATAGTCGGGGAGATGTATCTCAATGATCGCATTGATGTCCCCGAAGTGTAAATGCACCCTACAGTTTAACAAGTGGATCGATTAAACGGAGTTAATAATAGTTTGAGTCAGTGTATCAATTTGTGATTATTTGTCATTAGTGTCTCTGCGTTGTTAGGGATTGTATTCATCGAAAAGGTAGGTGTTTGTTAAGAGCATCCTTCATAACGTCGTAATATTTCAAGAGACAAGTATAAGTTTCTAGTCATTATTTGTCGTGAATGGCGCGTAATGAAGTATTAGGTTGTTCTTACTGCTGGGAAATAATAAAGCTGCGGAAAATCTGCACGTCTGGATTCATTCGGCCTGCGGCATGGCGGAAATTAATGTGGTGAATGCGGTGGCTGTGGAAACGGCTGTACGAACGCCAGCGAGTAATCTCAAGAACTGTTTTCTACTTTTGTAATTTCTATTTTAATGCCTTTACAAAATCCACCGAAGCTCTCAAAGTTTTTCTCTTCGAAAAAGTCAACTTTGTACACATTTTAATAAATCTATCAAAGTTATATTGAACGCACTCTTCCGTAATAATTTACTTTTCCTGAAAATGACCTTTAGTTCTTGCATCACACCAAGTAGAATCTTGGAATTAACTTGAGAAGAATTTAACGCCTGCATTCAAAATTTGAGTGAAAATGAAAGAAAAGTATTCTCATGGTAACGTGCCGTTACGTTCTACGCGTGTAATCAACTTATTGCAAAGCTGTGGTACTTGCACAGTAGGTACTTATTGTTAGTACACACTAGTATTTAATTTAATCGAAAATACCAACTTTTACATGGCGCACGATTTTAAAATGTAAACTCGGTGCACTCGTAGCGACGCTTGCAATTTGCGCTGAAAACTAATAACGACTAATTCAATTATGCAGGACGCATTCATTGTCTATGCGCGCTTTTTAAAGTGCCACTATTGCTACTAATTCGGTTAATTTAAATATTTACACCAATTTGCAAACTATGTTTACAATTGAACATCAATTATCAATGTGACAACAAACATTTTAAAGGAATAGTTGCACACTTTGTACACATAATTACTTTTGCATATATTATAAACAATAGCAAGACCAAATTAACTTTTTTGACTTGATTATATTTACTATTTTTGGGGGCCAATTTGAGCGTCTACGTGAAACTGTGTCCATTTTATAATTGCGGGGATAATGCGCATCTTTCGAATGCGTTGCAATTGATTGCAACATTGTTCTATTTCAATTTCCGCTTGATAATAGTGCGTTTAATGCGGCTTCCTTTCATCCTGAACAATAAATTTACTTTGTTGCGGAAAGAAAGCCCCTAGCACCAAAGAACATCAAACGAAAAACAAAACATTAGATAAAGCAAAAAGTATATAATAATGTGCTTTGTACACATATTTTCTATGTGGTAACTTCGGAAAGTTTTTTTACAGGAGTTTTACAATGTTTTTTTTACAAAAGTTTATTGCAAATTACTTTTGGTTTCAAGACAGTGGAAATTAAGAATGAAGCGTAAGGATGCATGTTTTAACGAGTTTTTATTAAATAATAGTTGTAGTCGTATCAAGGGTAAAATGGTTGAGTTTTATCAAGTATGGCAGTCTCAGAATACTTTAATTTTTTTAAATGTTGTATTATTTAAATATTATAGACCTAATAATTCAATAAAATATTAATTAATAAAAATATTATCACTTGTCAAAGGTTCTTATTCCCCAACTAAGCCGGCTTTAATAAATAATTTTGATTGAACACCAACAATAATATTTGCTTAAAAACTAAAAGAAAGCAAAAATAATCTCATAAACTTTTAAAAGTAGTAAAATATTTATCTGTTATTTATTATTCAGCACAAAGGGCCAGCTCTGCACCAGCGCTCTTTTTAGTTAATTTGTTGCCAATTTGTAAAATGTTCAGGTTGAATACATAATCGCTGGTATAAAATGCATAAAATCAGTATTAACGAAATAATTTATGATCTGGAAATGCACTTGTGTTTTATGTTCATTGCGTTTCTATCAGTTAATTAGCTTTTCATATCTATATATTCAATAATATTTAGGAAATATACACCAATAACCACGACAATTGTTTGCAGCCTTTTTTGCTTTGTTCACGCTGGCAAATTAAATTAATTGTTTTAGATTATAAACCCTTCAGCAATACAATATCAAGAAATAATTAAACAAACGCTGTTATCCAATACCTGTTACAATGTGAGTCACTCAGATTCACGTTTGTCCCTTGGAGCACCTTTCTTCTTTTGATAATTGTCTTTTGTCTTATTGATAAAGAATTAATTAGCATTTTAATTAATTGCGGTATTGTGTTCGTGCAACCACGCTTTTATTAAAAATTTTACTTTAATTACAGAAGTGATACCTTTTTATTTCAATGCCGACCAAAAAAAAACACAGAAATACGACGCCACTGATAGAACGAAAGCTTCAAAGTTGCTTTGACTGCTAAACGTTGCTATCATTCAACATGGACGTTCAAATGTTTAATGTATATTCAACATGAAACTTGTTTTAACGATTTTTTTTGCGCGCTCACATTCAATTTGCGCTGCGTAATGAAAATTAATTGGGTGTCGCGGTGGTGTGTTTCCACTTTCCATATCTGGTATTCTAGTAGTATGTCTTTTATGATTTGCTTTGTTGTTTTTAACAACGCCCAACTACATATACAACAATAGCTGCAGAGTCGCAGTCACATTGCTGAATTTTTAGTTACAAGACAATAACTTTGGTAATTACTGAAAAATTATATTATTTGTTAGAATTGTCTTTGTTATTTTCTACCAAAAAGTGTCGCTGGTTTGCTATGTTACTACACAAAATATCTTGCCACGAAATATGTCTGGTAATCCCTCCGCACAGTCAGGGTAAAAAACAAAATATTTTCTCTTGGCTTTTATTTTTCTGGTTCTACCTTGCGTTACTAATGTGAGAAAGAACGCGGAGTGATAAGCAACAGTGACAATGTAATGTAAAACGTGACAACATTAAGGTACAGCCGGTGCAACATAACATATTACTCGGCTTTATTTCAAAAGCAGTTGGAATGTGCCGAGATGCTCGAAATAGTTGAAGATATGCCTAAAGACAGCACACTTCGGAAGTGTCAAGAACTGAGATCAACGGATGAGAACAAGTCGTAACTTGAAAGTTACAATTCGCTAGGAAAAGATGAAGAGAAACTGCTAGGAGAATGTGCAAGTCATGTAGACAATGCTCAAATTTATGATCTGTTTTAACAGCGTTACATAAAGTATTAATTTGACTGTGAGGAAATTATATCCCTAGAGTGTACTTAACTCAAAAACATGCTGCGAATTATGTCAGGTGTGGGGTTCGAACCCACGCTCCCTTTCGAGAACCAGAGCTTAAATCTGGCGCCTTAGACCGCTCGGCCAACCTGACTTGCAAACGTGAGTTCTTATTATTTTAAAAGAATAACAATTAACATTGTTAAAAAGTTTGATTCGATAAGAAAAGATATATTTTAAAAGACGAGATCTCGTCTCATCAGCAAACTTTTTTATTCACACCTTTCATTTGCAAAACAAATCGAGTTTAAACTTTTGGACAGCTTTATGGAAATTTCTTCAAACTTCGAAAAATAATCTTATTTTACTCTTTGTGTGTCTTTCGTTGGGATACTCTCTACTTTGCTTGCCTATTCTCCCCATTTGTAGGCGTGTAAAGTTCGCACTCTGATATTGACATTCAGCACGCAAATTTTCATTTAATTCCGGAGTAAATCGAGCGCGACTGTGGCGGCTATCAAGGCAAGCGAAGCGCTAGCTTAACTTCTTCCGATCTCTCCACTTCGGACCTGCAGTATTTTTTATTGACGCAGTTAAACGGCAGACTTCGACGAATTTTACTATATATCGAGTTTGCTGATTACGTCATATGAATACGATCAGGTCGCGTCAAAGGCGTCCAGAAATAAAATGAAGGAAATGATTTTCTTTCTATCTTGGACCTTTCTGTTAACCAAGACTTACTAATTTGTCTTAAGAGTTTAAGAAGGGTATTATCTTGATGAACAAAGTTTTTATTTCAAGGTATCTGGGCAACTCAAAGGCTCGGATCTAAGGAAATGACCAGTTGAAAGAACTTCACAAAAGACAAGAAATTTTTACGGCTTACAAATAATAGAACTTTGAATCTGAATGTTAAACCAGTATGCGAAATTAAAGTAATTTTTCATAACATAATGAAGTCATTAATATTAATTTTATTTAGACACTAGGCGTAGAGAATATAAGGAATATTGATGAAAATAATATATAAAACGTTATGTTGCAGAAATGTGTAGGCTTGTTGCCAAGTGGACGGAAAAACAGGAAGTGAATAAGTGTATGGCCTGAAAGCGATGTGGATGTTACACAAAAACCCGCGACGAAAAGCAGTGGAGATGGGAGCGGCTGATAAATCCTAATAAGGATTACAGAAAGCGTTATTGTCGCTTCCTAGTACTACTGACCATTAGGCATGCCGACTTCGAAAAAATTTTAAGTCAAGTTGCAAAACCTTAAAAACAGGAGAACCATTAATGAAAAAAATTTATGGCGTTTTAATGAAACTGAGATGTGATATCCTAGTGAGACGAACTACTTTTAATTAAATTCTTCGAGAAAAAAGCAATTTTTTATATGTAATCTGAGCAAACGAAAGTTAAATGAGCTTTCATTGTTAGCAAAGCGTCTGTTTTAAATACCAAAGCTGCCATTTAGAAATTGCGCAGCTCTGGACCGGTTGTTCCGGTTTTCGAAGCTTTCAGCAGTTTTTACTCGGACGTAACCTTCTTGACACTGTTGTTTTGTGTTGGGTTGCAACGCAGTGTGAAAGTACTGAACGAGGGAGAAATCCGGCAGCGGCAAATGAATTCGAATGTGTCCGGACGAACATGCGACGATGTGAGCAGCAATTGCCTGAAAGATAAACACGGTGGAGCTCTCGCTTCTCCGAGCGTAAGTCTTGCGAGAATAGTAAAGTCCAAGGTTGTTGATGAAACGCCATCCGATTTAATGGACATTCGAGCCCCTGCAGGAAATAAACTGTTTACACGCACCACATGCGTGCGCATGCGCACTAGATCACAAACTTTTGTTTTTTTCGAAAACAATATTGAAAATTGTAATGAAATATTTTTACATTGTATGGCACGTAAAACAAGTAAAAAAATTCACATTCCAAGGCATCCAAACATAAACGGCACTCAAACGAGTTCCTGCAGCGTATTAGTATTTGGTATATAAAACATACGCAAAGAGGCGGATGGTTTTACTTCTAGGCACTCTATTCTAATGATGGAAATGAAGCATTACTGCATATTTGGAACAAACAAACTACCGCAGCACTAATTGCCGTTTTTGTTGATTTTATTACTTTTTTTATAAAACGAATCGAGGACCACATTAAATTTTCAATAAAAAATGTTTCAATCAATACTTATTAGTATAATATCATAAATAAATAAAATTTTAATCCAATTCTCATAAAATTTTATGCAATTTAATACGCGCGTAATAAATTCACGAAAGGTTTCTGTTTTGTGAGTCAAAACAAAAGGAAATAAAATCAATTCCAAAATGTCAACGTGCGCTGGATTTATAAGCGTGAACTGGTTTGTCGCTTTTCCGCAAATAAATACTTAGGAATAGTTTATTGTAAATTGTGTTAGGCGCGAACATAAATTTTGTCAAACGTAATATTATATTACTACGGAATGTCGCGCTGTGAAATTGCTGGTACTCGTTATAAAATCCATGCATTCGATGGCTGTCAAACTTTCCGAATCGCTCGTTCAATGTTATTGCAGGCGATGAACGGATGATGAGCACAACCGACGTTCGTAGATTTTTCCACCCCGTTTGATTAGAAAACGTCGAAATTACTCAATAAAGTTAAAATTTGAAACGCTTTGAATTTCTATTTATGTACATCAGCATCTACATGTTAGAATGTTAAAATTCAAGTGGAAAAACTCACAATTAGTCCAATAATATATTTGAATTGTAATAAAATAACTCAGAAATTTCATGCACGTCTGACATTGTCTTTCATCGCGGCTGTTGGTGTTAGATTCGCACGACCCTCGTTGAGCATACATGACCCAAATTAATTTCGAGCGCGCTAAAACAAGAAGATAATTTGGAAAGAAAAATATTAAATGCAAACACATGTTTGTTTTTAATTAATATAATGCGTTGCAATCACCATGTACAAATTTTGTAATTTTGTAATAATATATTAGTTGTTTTGTAATAAATGTTACTGAAGCAAAAATTCAAGAAAAACGTGCTGTAAAGCCCTGTCAGGTGTGGGGTTCGAACCCACGCTCTCTCTCGAGAACCAGAGCTTAAATCTGGCGCCTTAGACCGCTCGGCCAACCTGACTAGCCTATCGCCCCTGCTTTAGAAGAAATGTTATATTTTAAATAATAATAGCGCAAATAAAATTTAATATTAGAGAAAAGTAAAAATAAATCACTATTAATTGGACACTATTTTAACGGTCTCATTATGAATATTAATATTTAATTCGAGATAAACTGTAATACAACTTGTAGGCTGCAACGCAAACCTCATGCTACCTACGCTTTCCCCAATGCAATGTAAAGTAATGGCTTAACCACCCAATAATAAAAAAAATGATTAATTCTTTTAAAAAGCCCAACATACTACGTTCTTAAAACGGCCAAAACACAGGAGGAAGGAAGTTGTAGCAGAAAGAAATTATAAAAAAAAAATTAACTGTAAAAAAGAAAGATTTAACTTGTTAGAGTTAAGCCAGTTGTTTGAGAACGACGGCACCTCAAACGACTTTTCGGTTGAAGCTCATACTGCTTATAAGCATAAATGCATCATGCGTCAAGCCAACGCGCGCACCCACAATGAGCTTTGCCTACTCTGGTTAGTCTGCAAAGTCGTAGAATTTATATATACCTAACAATTTAAATTTTACATTACCCAGGTATAATAACTCGTAAGAAATGTAAAAAATTTAAAACATTCGTGTTTGTTCCGAATGAAACTGAACAATAACACGGCGTAACAAAAAAAAAACGAATTTAAATATTTATGTAGGATGGTGCGACAACGTGCCACACATAAATTGCGCTGTGCGCGGTACACTGGGGCGTGTGGTGAAAGCTCGTGCTAAAAGACAGATTTCCGTTTCTGTGCCTCTGTTTATTTCAGTAACGCGAGACCCCGATAGGAGATGAAACATGGGGCCAATAAAGCAATGAAGCCATAATGCATCTCATACACGGGTCTTGAGTCGTGAATCTCCAAGGCGTCGTTTATCTCGCCTTCAATAAATAATACACGGTAAACAAAAAGTACGCGCATGCGACAACTCAGCCGTAAGGGCAAGAACGATAGCGTGACGAACGCAAGATTATTGATGATCACTTATTGTTGTTATAAATTAAACAATAAAGTACATTTTATTCGTCAAAGCCAAATGTTGTTTTCGCCAACTTGAAAACTAATTAAATGTTGACATTTTCGTCGTTTGTCGGACGCGAGCATCCAACAAAGCTTCAATTCATCCGACAGCCGTTAACCTAATTTATGCGAGATGTTCGTGTTCGGCTCACCCCCGCGATAATGCATTTACTAGCATTTAGCTCTCGCTGGAAGTTGGCGCATTAGCCCAAAGGGAATTAATATGCAACCTGCATGCCATGCATAATTTAATCTATCTTTTGGAATAACCCATAATCTGCCGTTCTAACATTGCGTTCTTGTTGCGCTCCTGTGTGAACAAAATACTACAATAAGTTAACACAAATTTGAGCGCATAAATTATAAAACGTTTCTACATGTAAATTTACAACCGACCGAGAATTACTACGAGCCAAGTGGTAACACAAAAGTTTTGAGAGATGTCCGCAATAACACCATGCGAGTTTGGGGTTGGCCGAATAATCTCTCATGGCTTCTCAGCCACGTCTTTGTGTTGGAAGTTTATATCTTCGCGATTAAATGTCTCGCCTGGGACTCCTAATGTTACGCCCTTTGTCATGTTGCGACTGGCCCCCGTCTGGTCACGCAAACGTGCGAATTTCAGATCTTTAGGTGTGCATAAAGATGGCGGGGTCACAATCGCGCGCCCTCTGGCGTTAGCACAGGCGTCGTGGTGAGCGACGAGTTAATTCCGCTTAATATATTCGTGGATATTTAGTCAGCAGCAGGGTCGCTGGAAATCTTGTTAAGTGGCGCGCTTGGGGGCGCACCATGAGCATTTACTGTAATTACACGCCTAGTGGCGAGGGTGTAAATTATACACACCGGTTATGACAGTATGTGCGCACACTCATACTAGTTTTTTCCGCTGTTGTCTTGCCACACTTGTTGTGAAAATTAAAATTAATTTTAGAGCGCAGAGGGTTTTGCCTTTAAGAGACGCATTAACCTCTAAAGGCCAAGATAATGTTTGCAATTTTTAAAATATCACACTCTCGATAGAAAATGTTTGCGTCTCGTCTGTTGATATTAATGGATATTACCATTTTGGGTTTTTGGCGCGTTTTATTCACGAATCGGCGTTTTAGCGACCTGTTGAATATTCTAGGTTATTGTGAAACATTCTTGATCTTATAACCCTTTACGACCACTTCATCTCGAGTTGTCTTTTGCTTTTTATGTGCAGGGATCCAGTTTGGTGATTTACCAGTTTATTGCCAACACATTGTATCACAGATTCAAGCGACAATTCATCAACATTTTTTCCGTTAAAACACTTACGTTACTATTTTTATCAAAAACTAGTCGATGACCTGATTAAAGCTCACTTTTCTATACGGAATTTGTTTTATTGTCAGTATTATTAAAGTGTATGAATTAATTTCTACTTGTTTATTTTGGCTATATAATCAATACACGCATTTATATTTTATTTTAAAATAATAATATGATCAGTCAAACAATAGTTGTCAAGTTGATTTTGGCAATAAATTTAAAATTTTCACCCAAAAAATAAAAATTTTATTATTTTCAAATAAAATGAGTGTTCATTAATAAGTTAAGTTTTTGTTTCAAATTATTTGCCCTAATTTATCATTGTAAAATTGGTAGAACTTAAATTTACAATTAACTAATAGTTTGAGGATAAATTATGAAATAATTACGGAACACATCATTAAAACATGATTTATTAATTATGTATATACTTTTTTTAATTTATTATTCTGCTCACTAATTATGTTAAATATTAAATATTGTGAAAGCGCAACCAAAATATATGGCTAGTTAAAATGAAAATTAAATTTAAATTAAAGTTTCAACCAAATTACGTTTCGTTATTATTTATTGGCGTTATAATCATACTTTGTGCAATTATCAAAGGCAGAGGTAGACTATGCAATTAAATTCATTAAGTTGACTATTAACTAATGAGCGTTTTATCGTGTACAGTAAATTTTTAGTAAATTATGTTAATTATGTAAAGTAAATTATGAGCGTTTTTGTAAATCAAAAATTTAACTGTTCTTCATCAAATATAACAACTTTATCAATTATGTATTCTCCGCAATTTGGTTTGATCAGTTTGTAGATGTTGTTTTGCTTTAAATCGTTGAGAGTTAAAAAACCAAGTTTAGAATTGTTTTTAATTGTTGAAGGTTACAAATGTTAAAAAAGAAAGATGTCACGATTATAGAGCAATAAATAAGTTTGTAAAAGGTATTGTACACTTGTTCAAATGTTAGGCAAATTATGGAAAAACAGGTGTTACTAAATATAAATTTGCGTCGGCGTTTAGCCAAGCCACACAAAGTCTAATATAAGATAATGTACATATTTTAATGTACATAAAAGTTTATTTAACAAATATGACATATATAAAGTCATAATATTAAAAATGATTTCTCCCAGTTATTTTTTTACTTAATACTTTGTTATTAAACATTCATTGATAGTGTTATTGTTAGTTTCTAAAATGATAGAAAATGTCAACTATCTGCAAAAACTGTCAGTAACCGGCACATTTTTTAAAAGTTTGTTTTGGCTTTGTTTACAAATATCGTGTGGTATTACTCCATATAGTCTACGGCTAAATATTGCGGAATGTGTGTCGCATGAAAATGTCCCTGTGACACTGTTAACATTTCACTCTGCGACCGCGTTCGAACTATGTCTGCAGAAACTCGTCACAGTAGCGAACTTCTGCTGCCATACATCGCGCAATATTCCCGCAGGGTTCGTGACTCCGCCATGGAACGGTAAAGTATGCACGACCCCAAGACATGTTAGAAACGCCGGAAGGGCTGGATACACTGCTTGTAGTCCAATACATGGCTGAACATTGACGTACCACTTATGGACAATCAACTTGAGATGCTGTAGACGTTTAGCGACATTGCTTCCACGACATGGATCGTATTTTAAACTAGGTTATTTCAATCCGAGAGAAACTCCGGAAAATTCTGACAAACATTTTGTGTTTTTAACGTTATTGCATTTTTTTATTAATTGAATTACTTGCATATCAAATTTTATTTCGTCGACGGTTTAATAAATAAAAAGAGCTTCAGCAACAGTCAAACTGCGTTTCGTTTTGAATAAAATATTAACGAACGTTTCCATCAAGAGCAAAATGTGTGGAACTGAATTGCTACCAATCAAATACAAATGTTTCAATAATGTTAAATATTGTGGTTGTTATATACAAAATGTGAATGTTCAGTTAAACGTACTTTAATTGATTGTACATTTCTAACGACAATAAACCACTATACCGAAACTATGCCTGGGATTTTCATGCAAGTCTCATTTATTAAATAACAACAGATCGACGCATACACGTCTAATTTAATATTATCCTGTCAAGTTATTACGTTGCCTGGAAACGTTTAATAATGTTAATTCAATTAATCAAAATAATATTTTTAGACTTCACTTTTAAAATGTTCTGTAGGTACTAAAAATCAATTAGACATGACATGGCATTTAGAAAAGTGCACATTTGTATCTTCTGCCAAATGTACAGATACAATATCACTTCCAGCCCGCGTGATTTAAATAAGAATGGCATTACAAGCAGTTTGTATGAATAACATTTTGCTAATATTATATAAAATAGTGATACAATTGCTGGAAATGTGTCAGAGAATCGTGGTATGTTTGCATTGTAACACGTCCTGACGCAGTCGAATAGCAAATTTGCTTTCGAGCATTGCTCGCAAATGCATCTTTCCTGCATTCTGCATTCATAGTTGGTCTGAATCCAACATTCGGCGACCCCTTCAAATGCATTCCACTTGAATGCACGAGTTGAAAATCTGCGCGGATATTGTGCACAATTTCAAACGCTGTCAGTCTCGATTTAAAATATTGCAGCAAAACCGCACGTGGTAGTACTCAACACACGGAAACTTAACCATATTTTTATTTATATGTACAGAATAAAACAAAAAGTAAAACGGTATGAAGTTTGTTGGAAAACCTAGATTGTTTCAGAGCGCTAAAACGGCCGAAACTACCAAGAATGCGCTGTATACCAAGTAATAACTTAAATTATAGAAAGAAGAAAAGCTCTGAACTGTGCGAAAAGTTGGAAGCGAATTTTGCGAGGGCAAGCATCGTTAATAATAAAGTATAGAATATATGCTATCCTTTTTCTTCATTGTCACACACGCACAAGTTATATTTGAAGATTGCACGTTACGCACCTTGTTAATCTTGCAAACATGGCGGTTTACAGCTATCAAAATCAGTTTTTATGTTTTAACGTAAAAACTATTCAACATGTAATACCATTGATGTTTTTTCTATACCCTACCCAACAAAATACGCCATCATATTGCTTAATTTATTTTACTAATTAAAATTCATATAGCTTCATACATTTTATATCCAATAAACAATATAATTAACTAAAATTGGCAGTGTTTATTATATTGTTACGTGATGTAGCAACATGTAAAACATAAAAAGCTACAAGGAAGGCGAAAAATAATGAAAAATATGAATTCTATAAAAAATATAATTGAGAATAAACAATTGCGTAAAATTGCAAAGAATAGAATAATTGAAATATATTGAAATAGTAAAAGAATATAAAAAGTCCCGGCCCTTTCACACAAAACTGCACGCCAACGTGGGTCTAATTATTTTCTGATGAAAATTGTTTGAAATATAAAATAATAACAAACGTTATAAAGAAGCACTGCAT
>JAODGE020017794.1:0-22029 GCA_027574965.2 Ecitophya simulans | reverse complement strand
GCAGACGGGTCGATTGCGACAAAGTGATTTTCGGCTTTCACTTCGGCGAAAACCTGGATAATTGCAGATTAAAATATGTTTATCGCAACTTTCAGTAGGGATGAACATATAAAAGAATGCACTCAATCATAAACAACGCAAAAAAAGAGATGTGGTTTCAATATATGAATTTCAGGTTTATTTATGATTCATTTATTGATGTCAGTCGTAGCAATGTTTTTGTTTGATTTACACTGCCTTGAAAAAGTCAGCTACAGATTTCAACCTAAGACTGGTAGCTTCGTAAATTATGCTTTATTTCATAATGAATGTTCTTTCGGATTTGGCACGAGCTATTGTTGAATTTCTGCCGGACGTGCGTCAAAACGAGGTTGGCGTTGGCAAATTTTTGAACTTGGCGAAAATAGTCTTTTAAAATCGGCAGCACATTCGTCATAATTACGTTGGAAAAGTTTATATTGTGTTCTTTATTTAAAAAAAATTACAAAGTTATAAATATTTATTTCTTCCCTTCTATCATGATAATATGATAACCAAATTTTGTTTTCACTGGTGGATCAGTATAAACTGGATTTCCTAATGATGAGACTGGCAGTGCAAAGGCAGCATCCTGAAATGGCCCAACCATCGATCCCCTAATCATCCATCCCAGATCACCTCCAGATCTGGCTTTATCTTCACTGTATGCAGCAGCAACTTCATTAAACTTTTGGCCAGCCTTTAGTTTTTCCAGTGCTTCTAAACACTTGCTTTGCTTCTCACACAATATATGACGTACTTTTACCGAATTACCCCCTTTCTTCTCTTTACCACCTGCTAATGAAATGCACCAATAGATTAACCGGAATAAGTTGTATGTAATTATTGTACTAATTGATGAGGCAAGTAGATTGGACAAGTGTGACATATTTGGATGAATGTTGCTCATGCATTTGGATACCTTTATCGCCGTCTTCACTTTTTCCGCTTTTCGTCGCAGGTTTGGCTCCCTTCTTGGGTGGCATTTCAGTTAATAAATTTATTAATTTTAGTGTTCTTTGATTGACGTAAAATCGTAGGTTACTTATAAATATTTTAAAGGCAATATAAATCACCTGGATTGCTTGCCCTCTGTTGAACACTACATTAGTTAGAGTGAGACGTAAATACTTATAGCCCAGTTATACTTGATCCATGTTTGTTGTATGAGTACGTAGTCTTTATATATTTTGTTTTTGCAGTAGTTTTTTTTAAGTATATAAATGTATCAATTATTAGAGTCAATCCTAACAATTACCAGAAAATCTAAAAAATATATTTGACACAATTGCCGATGCACCCAATATTAGCCTCAAATTCATGTTAATTTTGTAAATATAAAATTAATCGAATGCGTTTATTAAGTCAAAGTAAAAGCAGATATAGACTGTAGTTAAAAGTGATTTTAAATAAATTATTATATTTCTATTGATTTTAAATAAACGTGTTAAAGAATCTATTATCTGATCATTTTGAGTTTGGTCCGACAGTTGACGCTTGGTGTGCGACAAACTCTCGACGCATGCGCATGCCAGTTTCGCCAGTACAACTTACTTCTTTCATGAGTCAAGTAAAATGGCTGCTGCTGCTAGAAGTAAATAATTTTTTTTAACCGTTTTTCGGCATGTACTGCGGCAGAATGGAGATTCTTTAACGTTTATGTGTTACAACTTCCACCAATATTTCGTTCAAAGCTGACTGTGGAATGTAGCGGTGAGTACTATCGGCATTATTTACGCCCGAAACAAGTTCTTTATACTCAAAAGTTCACTTACCTATGTGTTATCAACTGACAGATACGGAGTTTTCGCTAGAATTTACATAAAATTTCACTGATTTTACAACCCAATAGCAACCATTACCTATTTAATCATGTACCCGAACTATGCATCAGGTAGATTAATCATCATGGATTATAATTTTTTGGTTAGATTTCATTAGGAAATTGATAAACATTAATCACTTGTTTTGTGTCTGCATTGCTTGGACTAAATTTATTAATAACATTAAGTACAGGACAGGTTGTGCATGACGCGTTGATTAAATTTTCGTGTGATACTTGGCAAGCTGGGCATGTAGTTTTACATTTGGTGTAAAAGGATGTTATGATTCATCTCAGTTATTCAGTGATTTTGTAAATATTTACTAAGGTTACATACATTTCCATAAATTACTTCTCTCACTATAAACTGGCTGGTGATGTGTTGTTAATGTGCACTTGGGCTTGGATGATCTCTCTATCTTATTTTCAGGAATATTTACAGCACATTGAATTAGTTATAATTAGAGTTGGGAATTCATTAGTTTACCTGATGTACAACAATCATTCTAAGTCTGACAAAATGGAGAAGATCATGGATGAGGACAGGCGGCGGCGTTTGCGAGCTTTAGAGGAGCGAATACAAGATCCCAGGTGTATTGGAAATGTGGATTCGCTGCTGGATACTGTGCAAGCTTTATATACTGATTGTGATCATCCGAGTATAAGAAAACTTAAGAACATCGATGTCTATGCACACAGATGTAAGTCAAATGGGATTACAGCTCTAACTTAGGGTGTCCTAAATAACCTGGTGCGTTGTAGATGAAAAATTCGCATCAGACATAATCAATTTGCGCATGAAGACCGACGACTACGAACACATCAAAGTCATCGGCCGCGGTGCTTTCGGCAAGGTGCAGCTCGTGCGTCACAAGAGCACGCGAAAAGTCTACGCGATGAAACGACTTAGCAAGGCGGATCTGATCAAGCGTTCGGATTCGGCGTTTTTTTGGGAAGAGCGCCATATCATGGCCCACGCGCGATCCGAGTGGATCGTGCAATTGCACTTCGCTTTTCAGGACGCCAAGAATCTCTACATGGTGATGGACTACATGCCCGGCGGCGACATCGTCAATCTCATGTCGAATTACGAAATACCGGAAAAGTGGGCGAAGTTTTACACAATGGAAGTCGTCCTAGCCCTGGACGTCATTCACACTATGGGATTCGTGCATAGAGACGTCAAACCGGACAACATGTTGCTCGACAAACACGGCCATCTGAAGCTCGCCGATTTCGGCACGTGCATGCGAATGGACGACGACGGTCTGGTGCGCTCCACGAATGTCGTCGGCACGCCGGATTACATATCGCCGGAGGTGCTCCAAAGCCACGGCAAGGGCATTTACGGACGCGAATGCGATTGGTGGTCCGTGGGCATTTTCGTCTATGAAATGTTAGTTGGCGAAACGCCATTCTACGCGGACAGCTTGCTCGGCACGTATAATAAAATTATGTATCACGAAAACAACCTGACGTTTCCGCCCGAGGTGGAGATATCCAAGGATGCTAAGTCGCTCATTCAAGGACTTTTGTGCGCGAGCACCAAACGCTTAGGTAATGCGTCACGCGTTTATTCGTTGGCCGCTTTTTATGGGCTGGCTAGAAACGTTTTTACGCTGAAAAATATACGATGCTGATAAAGTGTTTGCTTCTTGTTCTAGGGCGTAATAACGTTGACGAAATCAAAAACCACCCGTTTTTCATCAACGACCAATGGACGTTCGAAAATCTTCGCGAATCGGTGCCTCCGGTCGTTCCGGAGTTGACCGGAGACGACGACACGAGCAATTTCGATGACTACGAGAAGGACGAAAGTCCCGAAGAGATCTTCTCGGTCCCCAACACTTTCATCGGTAATCATCTGCCGTTCATTGGCTTTACTTATGCCTCCGATTATCAGTTGTTGTCGGCGACGAACGCGCGCTCGGATTGCGTCGATAGCAATCACGTGACGAACGATACGAGCGCTCAAGTGCAGAAATTAGAAGCACAACTAGAAGAGGAACGCCAAAACAATCAGTTCCTAGAGGAGAAGCAGCAGGTTTTAATTGCTCAAATAGACAATCTGGCTCAGCGAGAGTCCGAGATTCGCGAGTCGGAGTCGGCGAGGTACGAGAAGGAGCTCAAGATGCTGGAGCACGCGCGCAAGGAGATGATGCGCAAAGCCGACAACGAAGGCGAGCTGAGGAAGAAAACCGAGAAGTTGTTGACGGATTTCAAGAAGCGGTTCGAGGAGGAACAGAACAAGCGCTTGCGTGAAATGAATAACAGTCAGGCGCACAACGATAAGCTGAACGCGCTGGAGAAGCAAATCACCGAGTTTCAGGATAAGCTAAAGGCCGAGACTGAGAACTGCCAGCGGCTGAGGAAGCAAGCCGCCGAACTAACCATGGCGAAGAGCACGTCGGATCAGTTGGCCGGAGAGTATCAGACTATGATGCAGAATGTGCAACTTCAACGCGACAATTTCAAGGGCGAAATTGCCGTGCTGCAAGGACAATTGACCCAGGAGAAGAACAGCAGGTCAATGGCCAGTAATCAACAAGCTGTATTGGAGAACAAAGTTCTGAGCTTGAATGCCGAAATCGATAGGATTCGGTCGCGCGAAAATATCGTCACCGTGGACAATTTGCAACTCAGCGAGAAGATTTCGTTGATGGAGAAGGAATGCGCGACGCTTAAGCTGGAACTGAAGTCTATGCAGAATCGATATCAACAGGAGGTCAGGGCGCACGAGGAGACGACCAAGAGTAAAATGATGAACAAAGAAGAAGCCAATCTTGAAGTTGTCAAAGGTAGGATTTGTTGCATTTTGTTAATGGTTGTATTAAATTGTCGTTTTTAATGCATAGTACTCGTGGAAAAAATCAATTTGGGTAAACATTATAAAATTAGTATAATCGTGCATTGATTTATGTTGTTTATTTATATGAAAATGGTTGAGTTAATGTTATTTGTCTGTCCAGCTCTGCAAACAAAGTTAAACGAAGAAAAATGTGCCCGCCAGCAAGCGGATTTGAACTCCCAAGAGAAGGAACGTCAAATATCTATGCTGTCGGTTGACTATAGGCAGATTCAGCAACGCTTGCAGAAATTAGAAGGCGAGCATCGACAAGAAGTGGAGAAGGTCAAAGCACTGCACAGTCAAATCGAACAGGAGCAAACGAAGAAATCCACTCTGCAAGCTGAACTAAGCACAGCGCTCTCAAGCATTGCCGAACTTAAGACTAGAGAGGTTCAGGTGTTCAAAGAAAACGCTCATCTGCAAGAGGCTAAGAAGGCGGTGGAGGAAGAGCTCTACAAAGTTAAGCGCGAGTGGTCCATTGAGCAGTTCCAAATTAAGGAGTTGCAAGACAACCTTGAGACTGAACAATATTTCTCGACTCTGTACAAGACTCAAACGCACGAGCTAAAAGAAGAACTGGAAGAAAAAACGCGCCAGGCTAAAGAGTTCGAGGAGGAACGCGCGTCGCTGAAAATGCAGTGTCAATTGGCCATCGCACGCGCCGATTCCGAGACGCTGGCGCGTTCCATTGCCGAGGAAACGGTCGCCGATTTGGAGAAGGAGAAGACGATGAAGGAGCTGGAGCTCAAGGACATGCAGGCCAAACATCGCAGCGATTTGAACTCGAAGGAAGTAATGATTAACACGACAAAAGACCGCGAGCAGGAACTGCGCAAGATCAACGAACAAATGGCGAAGGAGAAGGAGGACTTAAGCAGAAGAGTGGCCGAATTGCAGGAGGAGCTGAAGAACAAGGACAACAGCGAGGAGATCGACAAACTCAAGTCGAAACTTAATACGGAAACTGTTCTCAAGTTGCAGGCCGTTAATAAGTTGCACGAGATCATGAATCGTAAGGACTTCCACAACAAGGATACGAAGAGTAAGACCAAAGTGTCGAGCGCCGATTTGCGACGCAAGGAGAAGGACCTCAAGAAGTTGCAACAGGAGATGGCGCAAGAGAAGGAGAAGTTCACATCGCAGTACACGCAGCTGAACAAACAAATTCAGGAGTTGAGCGTGTGCCTGCAAGAGGAAGCGGCGGCCAAGACGCGGCTGCAGATGGAGGTTGATAGCAAAGAGTCGGAGATCGAGATGTTGCAGATGAAGATGCAAACGTTCAACAGCGAGACGGCATCGCTGAGCTCGGCGGACGAGGATCTCAATGTGGATAGTATGTTTGAGGGGTGGCTGTCGATACCAAATAAGCAGAACATCAGGAGGCATGGATGGAAGAAGCAGTTTGTGGTAGTTTCCAGTAAAAAGGTTATTTTCTACAATTCGGAGAACGATAAACAGAACAGCGATCCGGTTATTGTCCTAGATCTATGGTACGTTTTGTTTTGGGTCGATTTTGAAGGAAAACTTAGTCCGTCTTTGTGTGTCCAACAGCAAAGTCTTCCATGTTCGGTCAGTAACTCAAGGTGACGTCATTCGCGCGGATTCCAAAGACATCCCGCGAATATTCCAGCTGTTGTACGCGGGAGAAGGGGAAGCGAGAAAGACCGACGAGCAGGGCAACTCGCTGGACATCAGTTCCATCAAGGGCGACGACAAGACCGGCGCCATCATGCACAAAGGCCACGAGTTCTTGCACATTTCGTATCACATGCCCACGACGTGTGAGGTTTGCCCGAAGCCCATGTGGCACATGTTTAGGCCGCCACCAGCTTTAGAATGCAGACGTGAGTAACCACAGTTTTAACAGTTTCGTTTCGCACGCTTCGATCCGATGTCTTATTTGTCTAGGGTGCCGAATTAAAATTCACAAAGATCACATCGATCGCAAGGAAGACGTCGCGCCGTGCAAGCTGCACTATGATCCTAGTTACGCCAAAGAACTCTTACTGTTAGCGCCCTCGTCGGAGGACCAAAAGAACTGGGTGAATCGACTGAGCAAAAAGATCCAAAAATGTGGATACAAAGCCAATAATTCCAATGCCATAGATTCAGCGAAAGTCTCTCCAAGGTAAGCGCTCGCTCTTTCCTTCCGTACGCTTTGTTGATTTGATTGACTTCGATATTGTGTTTTATTATTTGATTTACTGTCGGGCGAGATCGACGTTTGATCGCGTTGCGCTGCTTACGAGATTATATTGCATGCTTGTTAATACTTAATTACCACGTCAGAATGGCTTTTGTACTGTATTGTTTTGTATATTTATGCTTCTAATTATTAAATTATTATATTACATATTCAGCTGTCCGTTTTGGTTCTTTAAACACTGCGTCACACGAGCAATTTCGGGTTGTTTTTAGAAGTATCTCATTGAATTGGTTGCGCTTTTGGTGCTATATTTGCTGTTGTAAAGTTGTTAGACATTGTAGATCGCATGGATTTGCTTCCTTCTGTTTTGCGCCTGCGTTGACTTGTACAAACGGTTGTTTGGGGAGGAGGAGCTTATTGTAAAACGTTCGTTGTTTTGCATCCACACAGGGAGTCAACAAGATTACTAAAGCCATACATGAACGTTCAGCAGCGATCGGCCACCTTGCCGGCGAACTCTTCGATGAACAATAAGTGAGGCGAATTGCTTATTGACTAGTAATGCTTAAATCTAATTAAGTGATACTAACGTTTCTACTTGAGCTGTGACAAAATTAGAGTTATCACATGTTTTTACACGCCGCGCGCGTCGATGAGTGATCACGATCTGCTCAACTATGCCTTAATGCGATACTTAACGAATTTCAAGGAAACTAGCGACAGAATCTTAACGTCGGAATTCGTGTTTTTTTTTTACAATACTAGGCACTGTGTACATATTTCAATGTTTTTCTACTGAAATCTGCAAGGATACTAACAAGATGAATTCGTTCGAATTTACACTGACAGACTTAAGACAAAACAGTTCAAATGCATTGTACCTCAAGTAATATCAAACGAATTAATTACTTCGAATCGATTTAGGAACTATACATTCCGTTGATGCGTTACAATTCAACAGTATCTCATTTTTGAGCGAAACAATCGATGGAAATTTTATTGTAAAACGTGTTTATTGTGTACAAATTGATTATTTAGGAGTCGCTTCTAAATATGTGAACCAATCAAAACATTTCAAGGGTGAAATGGATTAAGGTGGAACTACACATCTACGTTATCAATATCATATTAGTATATCATAGCTACAATGATTTGCCTAAAGCTGTAATTGTGCTGTGTACATTTTAAACTCGTGCCTTAAGTGATATGATTATAGCGACACGTGCGAGCACGCTCATAATTGTATGTTATTTAATTTTTTTTCTTTTTGTTGTTAATTATGATATTTACACGAAAATGATTGATCGAAACACTTTGTGAACCCCGTCGAGCGGCCAACGATTCGCTGCTACAAAATCGATTATTTGTTAGCTACTAAAATATTTATGCAGGTATACACATTATTACTGATACGATGTACATATAAGTAATTGCAAATGCATCCTCTACACACTACAATAGAATACGTTAGCCGAGTAAATATTTCGTGAATCGTCAATTTTGATGCGTCTCTTTCGTTATCTTCATTTCAGATCGAAATTGTAACTGTAATTTGCCCACACTTTCCACTACAATAGCGTTTTATGTATGTGAAGCTTTCTTTGATGAGACTTATGGCTTTACTGTGTATGTAATTATTTACTAGGTTTTAATTTAATATTTATATTAATTTATCTTATTTATCGCTAGTTATGGTGTTTAGAACAAGCCGACCTTTTTCTTCAATTCCTGCTGTTTCCATCTCGGGAGTCCTTCGAATTCTTTGTATTGCATTTTGAATACGTACACGAAGTCGTCGTGCGTTAAATGCAACTCCTTGACGAGCGGATCCACCTTTCCGGGCAGCTTGTCCGACGGTCCTTTGAGGACGCTCATCGGGTACTTGTCGTACTTGTCGAAGATGCTGTCGCTCTGTATGTTATTCGTTATATGTTTAGCGCGACGCGCGGTGCCGCCTTGTATTGTGTGACGGATCTCCTCGAAGGGCTGATAGTTTTTCCAGAATTTGTGGTTCCAATTGGAGAAGAATCCCGTGAACGTGGGCAACTCGTGGTGTTGGCGAAGAATTACGATGGCCGTGTTTTCATCCTTCCCGGAAGGATCTACAACGCGCAGAATGCAATTTACTGCCAGTTAAAAGTATTGTGGGAATGGCACCTGCTTTGATGTATTCCTTGGCCAGATTTTCACACGTTTGCACGCTTGTTTTGCCGCTGAGTTTTCCAATCCAAATGAAAATCGTTTCGTGCGCATCCAAAAGCATGATATCCTCCGGGATCAAGTCGGATTGTGAAAAGTTGAAGATTTCTTCGGCTTTAAACGTGCCGGTTTTCGTGGAGCAGTGGAAAAGTCTGACCGGTTTCCTGTACGCGTAATCTGTCATGATTTTAGTCGTGGTGTACATCGTTTTTCCGCCGAGCAAATCCCAGAATTCTTTTGTCTCCTTCCCTGTGTGCCA
The DNA here is from genome assembly GCA_027574965.2 of Ecitophya simulans. NCBI lineage: Eukaryota > Metazoa > Arthropoda > Insecta > Coleoptera > Staphylinidae > Ecitophya > Ecitophya simulans. The sequence continues at coordinate 12,737 of JAODGE020017794.1, read as the reverse complement.
GAGCATATTATGTCGCGTTTAGTTTCGTCTTATTGTGTATTGTTTCGTTGTGCATTACCTTCCAGTATGATTTCGAAGTCTTTGCCGGTGAAGTGTTTGGCCATTTCGCGTTGATCACCGGTGGAGACATTGCCGCACCAAATGTGGTAATGCCTGCCTTTTTTCAAGACGAAACAATAGTTGGAGTTTAACGAGCTCGTTTTGTACGGCACTTGTAACGCTTTGCTGCTGAACGAGGAAGCGCCTTCGACTTGCAGGAGATAATTCGATGGATGTTTTAAGTTTCTCCCGCTTTCTAAAAGGCATTTTCTGATTGGTAAACGCATCGTCTAAATATCAAGGCATATTCAAGGCATATAAAATTATATGAACATTAATGTACGGCATGTGCACGAAGATTAGGTTCGTATTTCAGGTGGTTTGAAAGGACGCTGATTGCGGAAACCAATTGGTCGATGAAATCGCAAAACGCCTACCGTCGTAGTCCGTGCCGTTGCCTTTGTAGATAATCAATTTGCCTTTGAAGAGCTGCAAGAACTGCGCCGGTTCTTTGCCCTGTCGCACGCGAATCTGCACGCCGGTGCCCTCGAGCTGCTCGTCCATTTCAATCACCTTCGCCTCGACGCTTTCGATTTCGGCCGGACTCGCATTCATGCCCTGCGAACAGAAACGGTGCCGTTAACGAGCCGTCGCCGCCGCCGCCGCGTTGTGCGCAATTACAATCCAATAGAAGACGATGTTCCTGTTGACGGTGCTCTCGTAGTTGTACCACACGATGTAGCAGTCGCCGGCGAAGAATTGCCCGTGCTTCTCGCGCGCGAGTTCGACCGCCTCGTCGTTCACAATGCGCCAGATTTTCATCTGCCCGCTGCCGTCGTCGACGAGCTGCGTCTCCGCCGCCAAGGAGGCGCGTTCTTCCATCGTCGACGCGTCGAACTTGGTGATCGCCCGCTTGCCGACCGCCACCGTGTTCGTCTTCGGGTTCGCGTCGTCCTTCCAGTAGTTGAAGAGCATTTTGAATTCGAGCGACTCCGAACCGTCGATGACGCGCGTCACGTTCGTGTTGTTCGGATACTTCTTCTTCTTGACGAAACCGCGCGCGTTCCGCATCGCTTCTACGCGCTCTTTGTCGCTTGCGCGCCGCCCGACCCATACCCAGATGCCGACCACACCGTTATCGATTATGAACACGTCCTGCGATCGACAATGCGTACATCAGCGGATCGTTGATCGCCGTTGCGATCGTTATCACTTACGTCGCAATCCAGGTCGGCTTGTACCAACGGCCCCGCCTTGATCTCGGTCACCCTGTACTTCCCGTTATTGTCCGAACAGCGATACAACTTCAGATGTCCCTTGCGGGACCTATCGTCATCAACGCCGTCGAAATCCGACGGCATCACGTGACGTTTGTCCAACGGCAGATACTTCTGCAGTTCGCATTTGTCTTCGTCGGCGAGAGTCTGCTCGTAGCCATCTTCGATGAAGGCGATTTTGCCGATACCGGTTTCACTCTTCAGCGAGGTTGCGATCTAGCGAAATGTTTATGAATGCGCACGCGTCGAGTGCACATATTTACGATTGTGCTCGAATAATACGTCGGCTTACCTTGACGCTGTGCAGCTTCTCCATGGAGGTTGCGGCGCGGCCCAACCAGATAAAGATCGTCGCTTCCGTTTGGACGATGTAAACGTCGCCGCTGTTGAAATGGCTCCAGGAGATCGACGGCAGTTGCGTCAGGATGGGAATTCGGCTGCCCTTGACCTTGTACATTTTCGTTTTGGCGACGATCTCTTTGCCCGTGGCACTCGAAGCGCCTTTCAGGATGCGAATGCCGCTCCGGAAGTAACTCTTGAAGCGGGGACTCTCGTTTGCCTGGGTCTCGCGATGCTGGACGGCGTTGCCGCCGAGGTAGCCATCGAGTTCGACGGTTTTGTAGGCGGCCACGCCGCTCTTATCGGCCGTGGTGCTCGCACCGAGCCAGAAATGAATGTGGATTTCGGGGGCGGCTTTCACCTCCCGACACTGTGGAATGAACGAATTGTTGAGACACTTGTGTCAGAACGGTTAGCCGAACAATTGAAACGTTACCACAGTGTCGATGTTCGCCGGCGCGCCGGCGAGTGAAGACGCATACACAATATACGACTCGGAGTCGTAAAACGTGCCGTAATTGTCCTTCGGCAAAGCGATCACATTCATATTTTCAATGCGCCATACGAAGAATCCCGTGCAGTTCTTCTGAAGCTTGCGGAAAGCTGTCTCAACGCTGCCATTTGCTGAACCGTTGGCGAAACCTTCGATCTCATCCTGCAAGTCGTTAATTTATACAACACATTATTCAACTATATAAGTCGTTGAAGTGCTTTTGAAAATACATCATTCGAAATACTTGAATTAGCATAAAATAAGTGTGAAAATACGAGTAATTGCTTTTAATTGGATTAATTACGAGAAATGAGACTGTGAACAATAGACAAACCGATGTTTTAATGGTTTAATGTCTGTAATTAATTATGAGTTCCGATCGGCTGTGTAATTGCGAACAATCGCAATAATAACAGTAATAAAACCGACAATAAATGTACAGACCACACGATGGATGATTAAATAAAAGTGCAAAGGCGAGAAACTGTAAATCAATAGATGAAAGTGTGACGAGTGAAGTGAGTAGTGAGTCGAGATTGATTAATTGGTAATGATTTAAATGTGAATTTACGTTGACAGCGTCTTTACGTACGTAATCCAATTGTTGAATTTCAAACACGTGCATTTTGGACCGTTCGCCGATCGCACGAATTATGAATTGCACACAAATCGATGACACGTTTGCGCGTCGTAATTTTGGTTGGGGGAAATTGTTGCGAATTATTTTCGGAACTCGCGGCGCGCGTCTTTGCCCCGGGTCGGGTGAGTTGCAAGATGCGGCAACGAGGAACGAAGCCGGTGCAACGCTCTTCGCCAAATCCGCGGCGCGACTAACGCCGACGTCGAAGAAGTCGAACGTAGTCGCGCACGCGGGGCCGTTACGAACTCGCGCTCGCCGCAAATGTGTATTGGAAATAATATTCTGCGGAGAAGTGCGCGAAAAGAGTGACTGACCCGCAACATCAGACCGGGCGCATTGGACGCGCACCTAGGCTCAATATCAATGCAACAACAAATCGGCAAACAGCAACTTAAGGGTGTCCTTATTATATTTTAGTCGTCAGATGATGTTATTACTACCGAGCGGTTGTTGTGACAGGAACTGACACGCCCTCTTACTTCTTGTTAGCGTTTCGCCTTACAATTAGTGTATGGGCGTCACGTCAACGCAATGATTAGTTTATTAACTGCGAAAGTATTATAATGAACGGGATGCGCGCAGGCGCATTAAGAACATTAAGAAGAAGAAGATTGGTTTAATAAGGATGTCAACTACACGGACAAAAAAAAAGAAGATCTTGAGGAATGTGTGACATGGTTGTCTTTATTATTAGTGTTTTGCCCTCGTGCATGGGCGTCACATCAACGTAATCACCAGCTTAATAACTGTGAATATGTTATAATGAACGGGACGCGCATGAGATAAAAATTAAATGTGCCCGCAGAGCAAGTCGCCATTTGCGCGCTCCGGTGAAATGCAAGGAGCGGAAATCTACATTGTTTTCGGTGCTGACTTTTATTGTTGATACGCTATTAAGTTTCTATTACATTCTGCACGTTGCACTCTACACGGCTACCGGTGTGGTTCAACCTGGACCATGTCTGGCTATGGTTATGAAATTTATGAACTCTTTAAAACCAACCGGGTTTACAAGATTGACGATCGCGATGTTCGTGTATTACCGTTTCTTTTTATGTTATTCTCGTTTTTACTAATTTAATTCGTGACGGAGAATGATTTAACATTTGTAATTACAGTGGTTGCAAAATCTAATCACATATATATAACCTAATAAAAGGTATTGCGTTGCTTTGTTTAGATGACGCTGAGAAATGTCTGGATAGCCAGGACGCACTATTGCACTCGAGTAACCTGCTAGCGGTAGGTTATATACCAATATAATTACAAATGTTAATTAATATGGCAGGCAACAACGATCAATTTGCATTAATCAGTAGATTATGCTAATTATGCCGATGCGCAATACATCCGAGTAATGGTGCATTTCCAATTGCAGGCATCTTCTATGAGTATCTGATTAGTTATGACTTTTGCACGCCGTGAGCTAATGATAATAATGACGTTGAGGTTTTGCTTGACATGTGTCGTTGTCGTTAACTTTTTCCTTTTCCGACGACAAGAGAACGCAGGCGGCTAATCACGTTAATTTCGGTGGCTGCCTAGGCCAAGTCGACTCAAGTCACGACAAGTGTTCCTGAACCGTGAGAATTGCAAGAATGGCGAATGAGAATGTAAGTCGTGGATTTGAGTCGAAAAAGCGAGAGACGTAATTGTTTTGACCGTTCGATGAAAAAAAGGGGGACAACCAAATTGTCTCAGCACGCAAATTACGCCAATTTACTTAAATGCCAATCAATACGTCTCTCGCCGCTAGGAATAACGACTGACGATCGAAACCTCAATCGCTCTATCCGTGCGCCGATCCGTTTAATCGCGAGCGCAGTTTTCTCGCCGGCTTAATTTAATCCAAAGCGCGGGAACGCCGCGAAGGCCTAATTGTCAATGCGTCGAGCAAATCGCTGCATTGCATGTCGGCGCTCGCGTTCGCCGTCGACGCGTCCGGGTTGTCCGTGGTCGCAATTTTTTGTGCTCGTTGCGCGCAAAGGAGGCTTCGCGTTAGCGACTCGAATTTCCATCCGCCGTGTCTTTAACCCGCGCACGAACGGCTCGAGTCGCCGCGTTTAAAATAATAGAACGTAAAAACAACGCGCGAAACATTAGCCACGCGCGTTCCCGCATTGTACTCGTGTGTGTGTTCGCGTCTCGCATCGCAAATTGTAACAGCGATTGGCTAATTACGACGATATTGTGTTGTGTACAGTTATCGACAGTTTAATTATTCATGGTTTGGTAGCTCAAGTAAGGACTACCGACCACTTCAATTAGTCCTAATCCAATGACTTCTCACGCACGGCGAATTGGCATGCTCTCCGTTTTGTTGCACTTTTCAGCGTCGAGTTTCAACTGAAGAACTTTTCAAGTCCTGGGAAGTCTCCGCGGACGTTATTTCATGTTCCATATGGCGTGACGTGAGGCTAAATATGCAAATGCCAGCATGTTTGTAGCTTTAACAATCAGAAAAAGAATTGTTGTTGTTAGCGGTTGGCGTTGATCCAGTTACGTTTTGTGTCACTTCCCGCAGCAGGGACAGTCGAGAAGCGATGGCGGTTAGAAATTAATAAAGAATAAAGAATAACTGGCAGCCGTTTTTCTTCACGGCGAATGAGGAAACGTCGTTCACGCTTAGAGATCATGCAGCCATCGTCACGCTCGACGCAGGACAATAAACTCAATGGACACACGAGGCGATTGAAAATCCGTTTTGCTCGCGGGAATGCGCCGACGAGGAAATCTAAATCGATCTGCAGTGAACCGACCGCCAATAAATAAAAAGCGTCAGAGCGCATTCAGTGTGACAGCAGGCGTTGAGTGTACGCAACGTGCACATAACCCGGTTTATCCAACGACCTGTCAACGGGGCGGTAGAAAAGTGAAGAAATTTTGATAACCGTTATCCTAATCGAGGGAAGGCAATAATTTATAACAATCTGCAATTTGCAATTCATCTCCGGAGTCCTGCGCCTCGACCGCATCCGGCACTCGCGTCGATCCTCTGTTTACGTGTCGCGATGGTATTTTCTCTTTGCATAAACGCACATTTGCGTCTTCGGCTTCGCGCCTTGCAGTTTACAGTTAGATCGGCGATCTTCGTCGCAGCGAACGCCCGTAATGCCGCATAACGTAGTATAATTTATATTATAAAACACGCATTACTGTTAGCTGGTTACAATTGCGATTAAGTTTTTCAATTGCCGCGACCATTTTCAAACAATCCTCGACCCGAACGGCAAGATGTGACGTTCATTTGCCGCGCATGTAGCATTTCCATTTGAAACGATGATTGGAATAAGTAGATAATATTCATTGATTCTACATATCTAAGCGTGAGCGCGAATAAATTCTCAATTAAGTGATTTCATTAAATTGGAATAAATCATTCTATCTCGGATCGATGTCGGATTAATTAATTAACAGATTTTTTATGCATTAGCAAAAGGTTGAAACACCTCGAACCTCAGATTTGTACTTAGGTCAACAACAATAAATTACGGTTTGCGAGAGAAGACAAGAGTTTAGGTAAATTGCTGATTGAGAGTGCTTTTAGGTGTTCATACTGTTCGTATTGTTTTTGCGCCGCGCCGGCGTTCGCATTATGACTCGAGGTCTGGAATGAAAAATTACCAGAACAATAACGATAAAATCCGCTACTTCCGCAGAGTCGCATTTGCAAGTACTCGAAGTACAGACGGTAAATAACATTTCGTAACGCCTTTTGATGTCGGCGTCTTCCTCGATTCAGAATTCTCGAAACAATGATTATGCAAGAGTCTCGCCTGCATCTCTCTTTTTCTCTCTCTCTCTCTTCAAGAAAACCAAACCGCTCGACTAAACGGTTTACTTGTACATTTCGAGAGTTGTAGGAGTTGTGCAAAACGTTGCGCTCATTATTTCATCATCCATGCGGCGAACTATATTGTTCTAGCTCTTCCGGCACTTCCCACTAAACGTGTTACGCGAATCAAGTCTGATTATTTTTATTACGTTTACGATTCTCAAAACTTTGCAACGCACGCGGCGCCGCGTTACTGTTTGGCCAAGTCACAGATATAAACAATGCTCAAAGTGATAAACCAGTAAGTTTTATAGCTTACGTTGGGCGAACTCACTTATTTATGTAAACGGCTGTTCAACGCACAGAGGTAAGCAAAATTATCATTAATTAGTATTCCAGAGGCGAATACAGTTTTAATTGACTTCGGCGCGGATTTTCGCTTTACCTTATGCGTGCTCATTTGATTCTTTTCATAAGTCGGCTCGAGTATGTTTAGCGGTAGCCAAGCGAAGCAAGAGACACGCCTACAACGTGAAGATGAATATGTATATTCGGTCTTCTACTTCTCGCGCGCAATTATACGTACATTGTACGAGGAGCGGATTTTTATGGCGCCCGGTGTATGAATGAATGATAAGACTAAGACATACCTCACACATGGCAAAAGAACAAGGAAGAAGCTCAGCGTCTCAGGAGGAGAACGTGCTGCGCGGGTTGGTTGGAGGTGAGGTGAATGAATGAATGCACTTACGGTCGGTGATTTACGCACCTTCTTCATAATTATTACACGTCGTTGGAAGTGCGGCTGCAGCCGGGACGATGGGTTCTAATAAGATCCACAAGAAATGCGTCTTCGTCTTCGGTCTGGGATTTTCCTCGATGCGTTTCTTCAAACTTCACTCTATAGCACTGGTATATCGTTGACGCGGGAAGTATAAAGTAACGCACTTTGGCTTAAGTTACAATTTCAGGTACAGACGTTGCGCCTGCGTTCGGAAAATCGTCTATTTGATGTTGGCCGCAGTCGCGCGCAGACGTCAGACGCCAACGCAGAGTACCGCCATGGGATTGCAACATGGGGCATTAAATTATCGGTCGGATGTGCGCGTGTATCAATTGTTCGCTCGCAGTCGGAGGCGTGTTGTTTTGTTTCGAATGTCCTACACCTCGTTTCGATGCGCATGAGGCATTGACGGGCGATGGGTGCATGGAGACCGACCGGAAGCGGATCCATGGTAGGGTGGATATGCTTGAGGTCTGTTGTGACATACCGCTCGATGCCGAACGTTGAATTTTTGACGTCCGCCGCGTCTGCATATGAAAAACAAAACAGTTACTTAGACACGTTACTCAACTACGCTTACCATGCAATCGTAAACTACCGGCGAGTGGAGGTGGGCACTCGACTTTGGTTATGCGTTCGTAGTGCTGGCGACATCTGGTTTATTATGCGGGTACTGACAAACTCGTTTCAACAGATTTCTTGCTTCTGTTCAAATTAGAGACCGCCGTCAAGCTACCGACCAAACCTTACCGACAAATACTTTTACCATCTATGAAAATCTTTATCCCACGATGTTTTGGCATAATTAGATCGAAAAGTTTCTCATCTTTCGAATGGCACTAATTTCGTCAAAAATTATTCAGCGTCGCTATATCAAAATTCAGCTTGAATGATGGGGTAAAATTTCATTCATTATTAATCAAATTTCTTCAAAAGTAGCCAAGTTCGGTATCAAACGATAGAGAATTTCATGAATGTTTGTTTGTTAATGGTTTTCTTGATTAATTTAATAATGTTTTGGTATTTATAAATGTAAACCATTGGCAATAACTTCCTCTACAACATATCAATGTTCCCGTGTCGTCGGCCCGATGTCGACCCGGGATATTCGACATTTATAGGACATTAATTACCAGGGCTTTATTTTTGTCAGCACTTCTGCTACTAAAAAGTGACATACACACACATAACACAAATGTAAAAAGATAATTATCCAAATCAAGTAAAGAAAATTTCCAGAAAAAAAGCGAATCAATTATATTATTTATTACCTTTAATGATCGCGTACTGTGTACTGTATTTTATAGGTTATATTTTATATGTTTATTTATATCTTTTATTTGCTACCAAACACGACTATGTTATTTAAGTTTATAACTATGTTAAATGCAGTTTATATATACTTCATTAAAATTATAAAAGTGCGATTTTAATGCACCTATGTATCGATATCGTTAAAGCGAAAGATGTCATTCGATCGGAAATTAAATGCTCTTTCAGAATCTTTAAAAACATATGAGCATAATAACATGCTCTAGAAGTTATGTCAATAAAGTCAATTTTCAATGTATTTTAAATGGGACCAAAAAGAATTTTTAATTGCAAATTTCGCGTAGCTGCGCATCGAAAATGACATTAAACATACTATCGTTGGAAAGCACTTAAGACGCTTAATCGAATAACATCGAGACCTGATGGTATATTCACCATAGTTGCCCGCTATGTGCATTTATAAAAATTCCCTTGTTAATCCTTATGCCAAAGCGTGGCTGAATCCCAAGCGTGGTTAACTTTGCAGGCGTTTGTATTTATCATTACATATTAGGAAAGTATTTATCGGAGATTAGTGTAAGACAGCGTAGAAAATCCAATAATCATGTCCTTGACTGAAATCGAATTACCTAAAGAAACCCTTCGGCGCGCAACGCCCTCTCGGCAAGACGTCGCCGTTTCCGACCACAAGAACGCCACAGGGTGGAGTAAGATTACGGTTATTAGATTAACTTTGCTAGGCTATAAAAACCATCGCGATATAAAGGCCCTCAAGCCGCATCTTTGCGTACTTCTCAGTCGGCGATCGATCGCGTCTCTAGCACTTCGAAAATGTCTGTGATGGGTTCGCCGAGCTTCGCCGCCTGGACGGCGGGCCGCGCCATGTCCGGCGGCTTTGGCGGTAACATGACCGTCGTGGACAAGGTGCCCCCCGAGATGCTGTACATGGTCTCGCCGCACTGGTACCAGTTCCCACCGATGAACCCCCTGTGGCACGCGATCCTCGGCCTCGTCATCGGCGTGCTGGGCTTCATCGCCGTCACCGGCAACGGCATGGTGGTCTACATCTTCTGCACCACGAAGGGCCTGAGAACGCCCTCCAACCTGTTGGTGATCAACCTTGCCTTTTCGGACATGTGCATGATGCTGTGCATGTCCCCGGCGATGGTGATCAACTGTTATTACGAAACCTGGGTGTTGGGTATGTTGATTGAAAGTTTGCGAGCCGTTGAGTAAGATTGATGCCTTATCAGGTTCTTTCATGTGCGAGCTGTACGGCATGGCGGGTTCGCTCTTTGGTTGCGGCTCCATTTGGACAATGACATTCATCGCATTCGATCGCTACAATGTCATCGTGAAGGGATTGAGTGCGAAACCGTTGACGATCAAATCTGCGCTCCTAAGGATCTTTCTCATCTGGGCCTTCGCGACCGTGTGGACGATTGCTCCATTATTCGGGTGGAATAGGTATGTCCCGGAAGGCAATATGACCGCCTGCGGGACGGACTACTTGAACACCGAATGGTTGAGCAAAAGTTACATTCTTGTATATTCTGTCTTCGTCTACTTCTTGCCACTGCTTGGTATTATCTACTCGTACTGGTTCATTGTTCAGGTATGCACTTCTCTAGTGACTTTTCGCCATGCCCGCTTTGGTTACCGTTTATTTTTCTAGGCTGTCGCTGCTCATGAAAAGGCCATGCGCGAACAAGCCAAGAAAATGAACGTCGCTTCCCTCCGTTCGTCGGAAGCAGCACAGACTAGCGCTGAATGCAAATTGGCCAAGATTGCGCTCATGACCATCTCGCTGTGGTTCATGGCCTGGACTCCGTACCTGGTGACGAACTTTGTCGGAATCTTTCAGAGCGTCAATCTGACGCCTCTGCAGACCATCTGGTGCTCGGTGTTTGCGAAGGCCAACGCCGTTTACAATCCAATTGTATACGGCATCAGGTGGGATGGATATACACACATCCTTCAACCGACTACTTTAATAATCTACTTTGCAGTCATCCTAAATACCGCCAGGCTCTGCATAAGAAGTTCCCATCTTTGGCGTGTGCCTCGACACCAGATGATACTCAGTCCACCGCATCCGGTGTCACGACTGTCACAGCAGGCGAAGAGAAGGTCAACGCGTAATTGACGCCAAGGGCCAGGGACCAAGACGACTAGGATATTTCCGTTTCGTTCGTTACGTTTGGGTTTCACAGCGCTTTCTCTGGGTTACATTTACTTTATGACGAAGACGTGTATATAAGGTGGTGAACATGTGCTCGTTGAGGAGTCAGAGACTATGTAGATGGATTTTTTCTTAAAAATAAAACAATCCTAGCATGCATACGAAAACAATAAATTAATTATCACCATTATTGTTTCGGGTGTTAAATAAAAATTATATTTCTGTGTTGCCATGACGATAAACAAAGATACTAATAAGTTGGCCAAGATACGAACGCACTTTGGAATATCAGATTATTTATTTTTCATTTACATTTTGAAGATTCTGAAGATTCAATTTGCCCAATATGAACGTGCAGTTTTCTGGTGGGATAAATGAAAGGAGAAGACAGAATCAAGAAAATGTCATTGCGAAATTCTTCAGTTATTGTGCCATTTTGGAGGAAAGAATTGCAGGACAAGAACCGAATATATTTCACATTTGTCAAGAATCCATTAATCGATGGGAAGCGTTTTTCTCAAAGATCGGTGTTTTTTCCCTCGAAATACAAGAGAAAATTGCTTATTTTAGGGGAGTGTGTGGTGCGAATTCAGGTAACTTACTAAGGACGTTGTATGGAATTTTACAAGAGTATGACATGCAAGAGAAATTAATTGAACAAGAAATGATGCAAGAACAACCACCGATTGGATATGTCTTAAATACCAATCAAGTTGGGTACACCACAACTTTTAATGATTCAGGAATAGTCCTGAATGACTCGCAAAGCACTAACAACAATGACCAATACGTAAATGCAGAAGAGTTTGTTGAAGATGGTGTGGCAGAAAGAGTAGGGGAGGAAATAGAAGAAAACATGGTTGAAACGGGTGGCGAACTTGAAGAAGAGGAAACTGTCCAAACAGAAGGAGAAGGCGCAGTGGGCAATGATAATGAAAAGGTAAACAATTTTGTTTTGCAACCAATGCCTTGCGTTGAAGATAAAAACGAATCGGACTCCTCGTTTTATAGCGCGTTATGTTCAACGCCACCTGGAATGTCACAGTACCATGTCCTCGCTCACGATGACACTTTCGGTTCCAATGGAATTTTTTGCATCGACGAGAAAGTCAAAGATATGTGGCAAAAGGTGCAAGTGTTAGATTATAAGCTGAGCCATGACGACAATGCCAATCTCGACAAGGGGATGCAGCTGGTCGAAACAAAATTATTCCCCAATATACTTGGAACGTTGATTAAAAGAAAGAAGGTAATGTCTCAAAAAAGGGAGGTTTCAATTAGCCAAATGAATCCTTTTGAGACCGAGTATGGCCATCAGGAAATTAAAGAATTTATGTACCCTCGGAAACGCATAGCAACTGCTGGTTTTAAAGGTATTAATACGACGTTTGGACCGCATACACGGTGATTTAAGACTTATCTGCAAAGAAATCGTTATTGGTTTTATGTAGGTATGTGATTAGTACACTGAAGATGGACTTACTGTGCATGCATAGATTGTTTTATATCTTAGGTTAGGTTTGTTTACTTTTTTGACAATAAAGAAAGCGATTTATATCATGCTGTCTACATAATTATAGTAGAATGTATAAAATTGTTGTATACATCGATTATTATTTATTAACAAATTACACCATTCTTTAAAGTTGGGCATCTGTGTTATCACACTACTGTCAACTGAATTTTGAGCATATTTAATTTCAAGATTTATATTGTTGTTTACTTTTGTCATTTTCTTATCGACACGAAAAATTAAAAACTTAAAAAAGAGCATAAAAGCGCCAAGGGGTAGATTTGAATGGCACTGACCAATTTTTGCTAATTGTAAGGTTAATACTTACCGAGATAATGTTTTGTTAATTTAACATTGCATTTGATTTGTGGAAAATTTTTGCCAAAAATCGCAAAAATTACAAATCTATTTTAAAGAGCCTAA
>JAODGE020017793.1:0-26732 GCA_027574965.2 Ecitophya simulans | reverse complement strand
TTGGCGAGTTTTCTTACGGGCGAGCAATCGTACAGAGCGGCATTTATTCCATTCGCTGACTCTTACCCGAATTAAGGTCGCCATAGATTTTGACAGATATTCATTTAGTGCGGCACTGCCGAACTGTGTGCGATGCACGATATTAACCGCGCAGACACGCCAAGTTGATGAAAGCTAATTATGAACACCACTTGCGAAAGAGTTTCGTTGGCAGCACTTTCGGGCCGATTTCTCGCGTCGATCTTCAGCTGAAACATGACGCAACACTTCAGTAATCATGCGCGAACTGTCATCGTCAGACCTCAACGCGTAGACCGTCGGAGTGGCTGAAATTAAACGCCGAACCGGAATGCACGCGAAAGCGCTCGACGGAGCGCAGAAAAAGCCGCCGTCGCCGCCGCCGACGCGCGTTGACAGTGATAAACAAAAGCGATAATGATGGCGTCGAGGCGCGCGCCTCGCGAGTCCCGGCGCATTATTGTTAACCTCATCTTTTCCATTCCCCAGACGCCGGCGGCGACTTCCGCCGCGAATTCGATATTTCAGCGACGCGCCGTGTTCGCCCGGCGCCTTCGCCACCGCGCGCCGCTTTTTTCGCTTCTGGTCGGAGCGATTACGTCCGACGTATCAACCAAAAAACTCGCGTTTATTTTGACCTAACGCACGACGACATGCGGAAAAACGTCGGCGCTCGCCGAGCGTGGCGACGAGCGAAAAACTGCGCGAAAGTTCGAAATAGTTTCGGCGCGCTCGGCGGCGGCGGTGTCTGGTGCACGGGGTCGGATGCAAATCGCAAAGCGCGCACGTTCGGCGTTCTTGTTCGGCGGCGTTCAGCGTCGGCGGATAGTTTCGGCGCGGCGAGTTGTTGTGATTAATTGGAAATTAACTATTCACTAAGATTTCGACGCCGCATAATGGCGCGCCCACGCAGCCGAGCAGTCGCCTTCGGTCGCCCACGCCGGCCCTTTGGTCCGCCTCCGCTCGGGCGTCGGGCGGCTTCTGGCCGGCGCTCGCGCTTCGCTTCTTGTTCCTCGGTCCGATTGCTTCGGATAGCGGCGCGGTCGGTTCTCGTCCAGTTCGCGTACAGTTGTGCATCGATGTTGGTCTTAATCTGACCCTCGGCTAAGTTCCGAGGTTAACGCCGCTTCCGTGCGTTCGCGCATCGGCGCCGCGCGGTTCGAAGAGGTCCCAATATCTCTCGAGGAACATCTTGTCCTCTCCTACGCTAACTCTTGACCGCAACGTCTCAAACTCGGGAATCCAAATTGATTACTTGTTTGTAATTAACTCCATTAATAGTCGAATTTCGAGGCGCGCGCGTGCGGCGCTGACGCGCTCCCTCTCTCGAATTGAAGTTTTAGCATTGCAAATGGCGGTCGCGCTCGAGCGAGATGAATAAAGATAAAGATTTTTGTTTGAGCGCGCGTCGGCGCGAGGAAAAACCCGGCGACTAATTTGAATATCTCCGTTATTTCGGCGCGTTCGTTACGGGGCGCGCGCGTGTGCGTGCGACAGCCGTGTGACTTGTAAACAAGAGGTTCTGTCTTGCTCGTCGCTCATGCTTCGCCGCCGTCGCCGCTCGAGCGCGCGCGCGCGTCTTGCGGCGGCGGCTGCGAGGCTTTTATCGGTGTTCAGTCACGGCGTTTGAACGATAAGACAATCCGAACGCGATTAAACAATGCGACTGTATCTACAAGACGCTTTCGCGCTCGCGAACGCCGACGCCGAGGCATCTCGGGCGCGACGCTCGCCGCGGTCTTAATTAATTCATAACGCCGGCCCAAATGCGTGCCCGGGCAACGACGACAATCGTCGTTCGGCGCCGTCGAAGGCGCGTCTCAAATTTGACGCGTTGATTAAACGGATTTGTCGGGCGCATTTCGGCACCTCGGCGGCATCGCAGCGAGAGGCCGTTCGTTTGCGTGCCTCCTTTTGGCTCCGTTCCGTTGCTTACGGCGCAAGCGCGGCGCGCTTTTACGGCGAAAATCATTAGAAACGTTTCGCCCGTTCCGCCTAACTACCGTACAAATGTGCGCGTATAAATTCTTTGTAGTTGAACCGTCGGAATGAAGTGTAGCGCGAGACGCTGCGCGAGACGACGACTGCCTGGGCGCATTTGTCAAGGGACCTTGATGAGCGTCGCGTCGCGAGCCGAGGTTTTCGCCTAGTCGCTCTTTCTCGCTGCGCCGGCGAAGTCTCCTCTCGCATTATTCCCGGAGGCATGTGCGTGCAAACGCGCTCGGCGCTCGTCCGGGGGAAAATCCGAGGCAAACACGTACAGCCGCCCGCCTTCGACCGAAAAAATGCGCGCGCCGCGCGCCACATAAATCGGACGGCTTTAGGAATTAACATAGTTTTCGCCGGCGCGGAAATTCGAGCGCAAATTTGCTTCTACGCGGCGCGCTCGGAACAGCCGTCTCGAGCGCGCATTCAGCGCAAAGTGGCTTCTTTGAGAAGTTATTAGATACATTTTCACGGTTTTCTAGAAAATTGAGACTTGAACCGAGCGCCGTCGCCATTTCGTGGGGATTAAAATGCAATTATTAAGTTCTGCACGGGTCCGAAGCGCCAGCGCGCCGCGTCCGACACGCTCTCGATATTCTCGCTGTGGCCGTGCGTTTTTCCTGCGCGTCTTTTTTGCGCGTCGGTCGTAATGGCAATTGTAATCTCGGCCATTGTCTCTCCATCATTATGATTACCAGCGACCGGTGCGAGCGCTAGGACGCATTGTTTGTCCAAGTCGCTCATTAGCACTCACGACTTTGCGCGTCGTCCTTCGCCACGCCGTCGCTCGCATCTTTGGGCGATGGTGTCGAACCGCGACTAATAGTTCGTTAGTAGGTGGAGGCGCCGGGCCATCAATCAATCACGCGCTCGGCGTTTGCTGGACGGCGGTTAATACCGCCGCTTTTGTAGCTGTTAAATCTTTTAAGATCATTATCTAGAAATAATGAAAGTGTATGTAGCACCTCGGATGATTTATCATCGGCGTCTAGCGTTGGTCGCGTCGCGCATTCTTTTTCATTATATTAATTTGCTCGAACGTAATTTTTCGTCTGACAAATAAAGCTGAGCGCGCGCGTTTTCTTTGCTCTCGACGAAATTTCTCCGCATTAAACTTTACGCTCGCGAAGATGTACAAGGGTAGTTCCGGTAACGGGCGCATAGTTTCGGAGGAAAATCATCTGGATTCTGCATCAGCCTCGGCTCTAATCGCTGCGGCCATAAAGGAGCCGAATAAAGTGGATCAAGTTGTTGAACAATTGGCTCCGGCGCGTTGGGAGGCGCCCCGGTCGCCGAAACTGTTACGCCGCTATCGATCCGAAGTTTATTTCAATTCCTAATAATAGGCGGACGGGGCGGGCGGCTTTTCGCGTTGGTCAGCCGAACGTCGAAATTTATTCCACGTTCGGCGTTGGCACTTTTGAACTTTGCCGTGGACTAATTCCGCTGACGGGAATGTGTCGCGCATACGCGGACGGCGGCTATAAACAATAACGGCGGGGATTTCGCATTCTAATCCGGTTTATTTGAAGAATACGAACGTTTCGCCGCCGCAGTCGTGAGTGGCGTTTCGGCCTCGTCGCGCGAGCCGCCGCCCGCCAGGCTTGCGGCGAGCGCGCGTCGCAGATTTAGCCGCCTCTCGGAGCAAGCGCGAGATAATCCCGCGGTGGCATTTACACTTAGCCTCTCCGGCCGAACAAGCGCGATCGTCGCGTCGTCGCGTTCGTTTTCTAATTCGCGCGCGGCGCGCTTTTAACACTAAGCTTTATTTACTGGCTGCCAGTTTTGCGCCGGGGATTTGTTGCTATAATATAGCGCGCGCGCGGATATTCGCATACAGCGCGGCGCAGTTCGTCGAGCGCGGTTTGGCCAGCTTAAGTCCGGCGCATGCGCGCGCGCGCGTTTAACGCCCTGTACGCGTTCGTTCGGTTCGCTGATTTATTTAGTCGGGAATTGTTTACGCTATTATATTTCGAGCGCGGCTGGCGCTCGCATCCGACCACCTTCATAAATAATAGTCCGACTACACAACAGGCCGGTCCTCGTGCGCGCGCGTCGCCGTCGTAAAGTAAGCCGTTAGCATTTTATATATCGCCGCGCGGGGGTGCGCAAACAACGAATGCGTCGGGGCGCCGCGTCGCTGACGGGCGGCGAGGGCGGCGGCGCAAACAATAGTATCGAAAATCCACGCCGGGATTTGGCGCGACGGCGATGCCGACGCGACTTGGCACGGCCGAGGCGCCAGGTAGACAAGGCATCGAAAACACGGTTGTATTTCAAACTCCTTCTCGACCCAACCGGCGGCGGCGCGCGTTCGCTTCACTTGCGCCGAACGATCGCCGCGGTGGTTATACATCTCGAAAAGTTTCCAGCGTGAAATATGTGTGCCGGAATTGCTGATTATCTTTTTCTCTTTGCGCGCCCGTGCACTGTGCCAGCGCGCGGCGTTGGCGCAGCTTCGCTGAAATATGACTGCAGGATTTAGATTACCAGTGCGTCCGGGCGAGCGCGTCGCCAGAAATTAAGAATATTTCGTTTGACGGAACGCAAAGTCGCACGGTTATAATTCGAAAAGTTCGCCGAGAGCTGCGACTCAATTTCTTTTTATCGCCGCGATTTGCCGCGAACATGCGGCCGGGCATTCTCTTTTCTTTATATATATATTTTCTTATCGTCCGCCTCAACGTCGATCGCCGCCGAATCTGCCTGTTCATTGCCGCACAAAAACGCCCGGCGCCTCCGCCGACCGCGTCCCCTATTCCGAAAAGGGCTGATGCGAAAACGGGCGTGACGCTGGCCGCGCGTAAAATGCCCGTATGTGCGGGCGCTAGTAAACGTAGCCGATGCCATTAAGACGGGCAATTAAGGACTTATGATGGTCTTAAATTCAGACATATTCGTCGCTTTGATAACATAATTGCCTGTCGGTTCTGCGTCGCTTCTTCGGCGATGTCGTCGCGGCCAATAGGCAAATGTCGCGAGCGGCGTTTTGCGACATCCTGCCGGTCGTATTAAACCTGCCGACGCGTTACATTGTCACGCTCGTGTAGATGGGTCCTTGTTATGCGATCATCTTCGCGCTGCCGCCGCGCTAATTCGCCGGCGAGTCCTCGACAGAAACGACAGGCGATAACAATAATTTCCTTGGCCGCCCGAGGAATATTCATTCGATTTTTCTAGTTGTTAATTCACACGACGGCGACGCGAACGTTTCTTTTGTGCTGCATTATCCGACACGGTGGGAAAAATTTAATTTCCGCACGTAGCGGACGCCCATAGGCATCGACGAAGTCCTTGGAAGCCATCGTGTGCGCGTCGTGCGCGTTTCTGCGCCAGCGATTCGGCGAATTTATGTCGTCTCGCTACCGAGGAGATTATCGTAATTAATAGGAAATACAGCAATTTCATCATGTTGCAATGAGTAAACCAATATTGGCTGCGATACTAATCTTGTACGGGTTCCGAATGGCGACGCCGATACAGCTTGATTTGCATCCGCACGCCGAACACACGCGACCGCAGGCACCGCGTATTGGTAACTTAATTACAAAGTGATATCTGCCGTGATTTATTATTGCCGGCGCCGGGCGCTCGAAGATCGCGCGCCGGGCGCGAAATCCACCCGCCCAAAACTTGATTAAAAAGACACGGAATCGATATACGAAACACGCGGCTCAAGGGCGGCGGCGGTGGGGGGCCGGGCATGTGCGGCGGCGGCGGCGAATCGAAAATTAATTAAAATCTTCTGTCCATTTGTCATAGCGGCCGGGCGCGCCGCGGCGACTGCACGAACGAACGTGATTAATTAGAAAATATAACAATTTTTTGCGCCGCCCGAACGCGAGCGAAGGCCGTCGCGGTGGGCGGGCGACGACCGCCCCGTAATAATTGAGCGCATCCTGGGCGCATCGCGCGCGCGGCCCGACGTCGACGGCATTTCGCGTGTCGGCGGTCCATAAATTTCACCCACCCCCACGCACCGCGTCGGGTCTTATCTAAAACTAATCCCTTTCTAAAACATCGTAAAAAATCCTTTGCCTCGCGCTGATTTACTTACCGCGCGTAGGCGGACCGAGAGTGCATAAAACTGGCGGCCGTTGCGTCATCATCATTCAATATCCATTAGCCTGCCAATAACCTCGGCAATAACCGTAATACTTTTGCGAGGGGGGGTGTCTTCTCGCATCTACGCGAGGAAATCGAGTCCGACCGCGAAATTCGCGATGACCGCCACCTCGCTAAACACGACGGCGCCGACATAAATCGACATTTGAATAATTCGGTCCGAGTTCGGCGTGACAAGACAATAAAACGGAGGGCGCGCTCGTGCGCAACGAGCGTGGCAAACTATTTGCGGCGGGGGTGCTGGCAGAAAACCCCTCGCAGGCGCGCTCAGTCTTGACTTGACATCATAAATCTGGATTACTGCAAGTTGTGTGTTACTACCGGCTTTGTGTGCCCGTATCTCTTCATGTTCGCGCACATATTGTGGTCGCGAGCGAGGTCGTCGAGCAGGAGTTACATTTAAAACGTAATCGGACAAACAAATCAAACTCGCGCCGCAATCGAGACCGCAAAGTCGTGCGAAGAGCCGGCCGGAAGTGGACCTATTTAGATGTCCAAAGCTCACGTGCGCATTAAGCCCGCTGAAGGGCCTCGTCCGCCACGCGCCTAATTAAATCTCGTAGCTGCACTCGTTTCGGGGTTCATCTCGGAGTGTTTATCTTGTCAGTTATTTCTTTGTCCAGCCACCGCAGCGGCGCTTGCGCGATCCGCATGCGTGCGCGTCGCGAGCAAATAGAGACGGCACATGACCGGCCATAATCCAGCCACTCTCGTCCTCGGTTCCGGGACGGCCGGCGGGCAAATTGATCCGAAGGAGGCCCTAATGCTGAATAAATATTAACACCTTTTAGTCGCGAAAATGCTTCATTTGTGCGGCCACTAATTGTGCGACGAAGCGCGTCGTGCTATTACGCTCCGAAATTGATTTCTGAGACCCTCGCCCTTCGTCCGCGGTCTTCGATCACGCTGCCTGCCGCCCTCGCCGGCGGTCCCCTTTTCGATCTTCCGTTCGAACGGCGACCGGTAATGAATTCATGACAAACGCGATTGCAGAGTTGATATTTGTCTCGCCCCTTCTTCCCTTTTTCTGCCTGCTTCTTCTCTTCTTCTGCCGCATCCTCCGACTTTACCGCCCCTGAAACTCGTAGATTGATATCTTCTTATTGTTATGGATATTAATCCACATAGAGCAGCGCGGTTCAAAGTCAGATGTGACTTATTCGTTCAGTGTCGACGTGTACAAATTTCGTTTCGCAACTTTCTGCGCGTCGAATTAATCATTTCTCATGACTTTTAAGGCGAGCGGACGCGATTTGCGTGCGACTTAAACTTCGACTTTCCGAAACCTTTTGCTAACTAACCGCCGCACGTGATACACCTGGAACAAAATCCGGAGCTCGTAAGTTAAACGCCGACGATTTGTTCAACGAATTGAGTTGATAATTTCATATTTCTCACTCGCTCGACAGCGCAAAGTAGGGTTTTCAATTATTTATTGCATAAATGGTGCACGCGTCGGTGCGAAAAAGTTTTTTTTCCAACGAGCGCGCGTAATAAAATCAAATCGAATGAACCGAACCGAGTGTAACACCACTGCCGTTTGGCGCCACAAACAATAATTACCAACCGCACAAAATATTTATTTAAAAAAAAAACATGCCGAGGGCACTAATCGTTTAATTAAATCAAATTAATGTGTCGTGTGCGTCCGCCTCGCCGCTCCCAATGGAGATATACGGCTAACGGTTATTAGTTTTGTTTATAGTTTTGTGCCCCAATGTCGGGACCACGCTTGAGGCTGGACGAGCACGCGCGCGCCCCCCAATAAAACGTTTAATTACTTGTCAATGGCAGACTTATATTGCGATATTATTAGTCTCGCTGTGTAATGTATATTCCTTAATAGGGGGACAAATGTGGCGAGTCCGTCCTACTGCTCGTAGGACCCGTTCTTCGACTGCGGAAAGCTATATGACTAGGAGTGCAGCGAGTGCCATTGTTTTGGGGAGATTGTAACATCTATTACGAATTGTTAGCTATAAATTTTCACGATTTTAAACCTTCCTTCGCCGCGGAGAAAAACTGATACGACAGTAATTGCACATCTACTCGTCACTAGATGGCTGAGCTTCCAGCATTTAATTGATAATTGCCCGAATTTATAGCTTATAACTTGATACGGAAGCAAAATAATTTAACACCTTTGCGGCAACGATTTCGGCGGGAAATAACGAGGGTGGCCTGAACAGTGGCGCCAATGAATAATAAATAGAAAAGGGATAATTTTCGACGCACCGTGAGTGATTTTCGGTGTTTCGCAAACGTTACGTTTCAACTTCGCCCGAAAACGGCCGAATGGCATTTCGACGCGCGACCCTTTTTCTTCAGCGTTCACTTGCGCCGCCGCCACCCTCACGTTGGCGGTTTTCGACCTACATCTCGTTGCGCAAACATGACGAAACCACAACGCGCGCGCGCGCGCGCCGGCAATTAGAGGCATTATTTTCGTCGTCACACATCCCGAGGATAAAGCGATTCAAACGTTAGACATGTCATTAATAATTCTCCGCCCATGGCCGGCGGCGAAGTCGAAGTCGAATCAATCGAATGCGTTCTTAGTCACTTTGTAATGAAAAACGTTTCATTTGTGAGCATCGATAATGCATACGACGAGCGCTTCACACAATCGACGCTCCTGCTACGTACAGTTGTGTTTAGCGCGTAGTGAGTAGTATGTAAATAGAGAAAGTATGATTTTTCGCCGTCGCTTCCCTGTCATTAGATTGAACAATGTCGATAACGTTTGACTGCACTCCGTTCGACACACGATACGCATTGCACGTGTTTAGTCCCGAAACGCTGCGAGACCACATACAAAATGAATAGCGCCCACCATAGTCGTTGCTAGTTGTCACTAGAGGGCTTAGACTGACTCTTAGAGATGCTGCTTACTAGAGAGGCTTTCTATGATCCCAAATAGCACACGCTCGCACGACGACAAAACAACTTGAAAAACACGAACGAATGATAACAGAGATGGTTTGAAGAGTCATTCTCTTTCAGCCATTGTGATGCCGTTGCCGCCCTGGGCATGGACAGCGGCGCCAGAATGTTTACACCAAGGTACGTTAGCGTCTCGTCGCCCTTGGCCAATCTTTTCTTCAACCATTCGAATGCCACGAATCTCTCTATTTATTTGCTTTAGTTTTTTTTTTCTTTCGTTGTCGTTTCGCTCGGCGCAGAAAGTAGCATCACACACGCACACGTCTATCAATAATTCATGTGTTTGCACTGTTTATTTTTGTGGACATGTTGCGGATGAGCATAAGGCATGAAGCGTAAATCTAGGCCTCGGCGCGCATTGATGAGCCGCACGCAGGTGTCATCAATACGTGTCGCGGACCTGCGTCGAATAGTTTTGTTACCGAATAGTCGTAAGCTTTTTGACTCGTTACTTGTGCCGTGACATATATATATATAAACTCGCATTTTAATTTGGTGCGACTTGGTCGCGTTGTTTGGTGCCTTGCGACTCGAATGTGCGTGACGCCTGGTCGTACTTGCCGCTCCACCCCCGCCACCCTATTCTCCGACCACCACCGAAGACTCTATTACCACTATTACTGTACTATATAATAAATAGTTTGTTAGTTATCTGTCTCTGTCAGATATCAGTAGTAATTTTATCTTATGTTGTCTTTTAGGGGATTCGGATTTATCACCTTCGCAGACCCGGCTAGCGTAGATAAGGTATTAGCTCAAGGCACTCACGAGCTAGATGGTAAAAAGGTAGGATAGTATTTTTTTTATTCCTTTCAGCGCGTGCGTTTTTCTCGCCCGTGTTCCTCCACGCGCCGTGCGCGCGTCGCTTTCGTTTCGTCCGTCTCGCGTCCGCCGTTTTCCTCTTCATCCCCCGCCCGCCCCCGCCGCGCTGCCGGCCCGCGTTCTTGGAGCGTCGCGCGTTTTTATTTCCGCTCGGCCGCGCGTCTCTCTTCGCGCGACACGCTTCGTTCGCGTTCGGGCGCGTTTAATTTAGAACGCTTTTATGGGAAATTCCGCCGCCGTCGTTACGTTGCGTACTGCGCCGTAAAATAACGCGTGCCGGTGCGCGTACGTAGGCGCCAGGTCCGTATTAAATTCGCCTCGGGCTTGATGCGCGAATGAAGGGGCGTATATCCGCGAGTTTTTTCGCCTCGCCCATTAAACGGATGTAGGACGCTGGATGTAGACGGACGAAAACAAAAAAAAAATCGCGAATAATGTGCGTGCGAATTTTTACAGCGCGTTAACAGCTTTTTATTAAAAGAATTGAAGGGGGAAAAAGAGGAAGAGAGGTGGCGCTGAGAAATTGTCGAAAGGACGCGCGACGCGAGAGTTGTAAAAGAAGTCTTAAGCGCTTTCGCAATTAAGATTCGCGAATTATTTATTATTCCTCGGCTCTCGCGCTAACTGTTTCGCTTTCGATTTATTTTTCAAACGGTCGCCGGCGTCGCGCGGACGAACAAGCGACGAGACATGTTCCTCCTCCTGCGGGCCTTAATTAATATTTTAAAATCACGAACCGGACGGAGCGGGCGATTCGTTCGAGCGCGCATTTCCTTCTCGGGGCGCACCCCTTTTTCCTCGCCAGAGAGAGTTTCCAGCTCTGCACTCGCGGGTGTTTTTTTTTTTGCACTTCTGTTGACTGATCTTAATTGTGCTGACTAAACCTCGCTCGGCTCGCTCGCCGCTCAACGACGCGCTGATTCGATATGCAGCGAGGATATAAGTTTCCCCGCCGGCCTGCATACGAGTCCGTGGCGCCGCCGCCTCCACACGCGACCCGATGCGGTTCCAGAGCAATTAGCAACCACGTCTGTCACCGCTCGCTGCTGTCGGCGCGCGACGGCATCTCAAAAAGTTGCGCGCGCGCGCGAAATGGAAACGCCGCACGTTACGAATTCGCCGCTCTTCATTAAATCGTAGCTGAGTTATGCGTTCGAAAATTACATTCTGAGGTTAACAACAACGGCGCCGGCGCCGACGTCGATTCTGAATGTCAAAAAGACTGCGGAGCGCTAGAATGTCACGTCCTCGGCGGCGGACGTATGAATGGATGTGCTCGGCAACGCGCGTCGTAACAAAATGTTTGCTTTGATATTAACCGAACGAGAGCCGTGCGGGGGGGCGGCGGCCGCGGAGACATTTCGCGAGCGGCGCGGCGGCGCTCCGAGCGAAATTACGGCCGCGACGTGCGCCGCCGTCGGCGGGAGTTTTATTCGAGTTGATAGTTTTAGTTCGTGACGTAACATCTGCCATACTCGCGAGAAATTAACGCCACGCGAATCCGTTTAAACGATTCTCCAGGACGCCCGGCTCGGCTTTAAAATTTCATTATTTCACTTCCGGCAGCGGCGGCGGCGGCGGCTTCGGCGGTGGTGCGCCTTAGAAATATTTGTTCGAAGGTCGCGCTGCGTGCCGGCCTGGAAATAAATATCCGGCAGCCATTAAACTTTCATCCATTTTCGACAGGGGCGCACTCAAAATTCGATTAGACAGTAAATGTTTAATAGCCGCATGCTTATTAGAGATCGCGTTCATGTCAGACCTTCACTTTCTGTTGTTTTTTTTTATCCAGCTCGGGAGTTTCATGCGTGACGCTACAAAAACGGATTGTGTTTATTGCGGGCGTGTTTCTTCGGAAATCGAAATAAATAATGTACGCGTTTTCGAAATCAATGCGCCCACGGATGCGTCGGCCGTGGGAGGCGGCATGCGCGCGGCCATTTTGAATTCTGGCGGCGCGGCTCGCTCAAGGTCAACGGCGGCGAGCCGGGCTTCTCGGAACTATGCGCAGAATGTCGGCGCTTCCTTTAGAATATGCACGTCCGCGGGGGCGGCGCTCGGCGGCGTTTTCCGACGCCGTGGATATTACCAGTCACGCGCGTAGGGGATATTCACGGCATGCCATATCGCATATCCATTCAAAACATCCACACTATCAATAGACATTAAATTGAACCATTAATGCGATCGGAATGCTTGTTTACATGCATACTCACTCAGCGCATACCGCGCACGGTTGGCAATGAGCCGGCAACGAGATGAAATTTACTCGCCCGTCGTCGTCGTCGTTTCCGCCGCCGCCGCCGCCTCCGCCGCCGCGGAGCGTTCCTTATCGCTCGGTTGCTTAACGTGGCGCGCGTACACGGGACGTAATGATGAAACGATATCGTGCGTTGCTAAACACGTCCACCGGCGCCGAGGCGCGCGCTCCGGCTAAGCAGGCGCCGAATCGGTTATCAAACTCAACCATCGCACGGCGGGATCTTGCTGCCGCCGCCGCCGCCGCCGCCGCTGCTTGCAGCCGCGTCGGAGCTGTTTTGTTCCCGTCTCGCCCGGCTCTTGAGCCCGGTAACATGCAGCATATAATTGCGCCGTACCGGTTGGTGTAAATTACTCGAAACCTAGGTAATGTAATATTTGTGTTGCGGTTCCATCTACCCGATTCATTAGTATTAAGCGCACCGAACACTCGACACCGCACGCGGGGACGGCGAGCGGGGGCCGCATTAATAGTGGAAATCTGGGGGTCGCGCGAGAACCTTTGTCTCTCCCGCGCGCCACCGACCGTGGCGGATCATCGTTTGGTTTGGCAGTTGGTTGTTTGCCGTCTGATCGCAATTAACACCTGGTAATTGTTAGCGGAAAGTGCTAAAATTCAGTTCTCGTTAGGAATTTTACGCTCTCAAATGCTCGTAATCGAATTTATCATACACCTTTACGCTTCGCGATGATTTTCTCGCAGAAAGCGCCAAACAGCAAGGGTTGGGCCTGGCGCACTCTCCGCGTTATTTAACGCTTCGTTACGACGTCGTTGGTAATTTACTCGGCGAGCATCAGCGAAATATTCGCGCGCGGCGCTTCATTATTTCGAATTACGCACGACAGGCATGGTGCGCGCGAAAGGACGATTCGATCCGACGCCGGCCGAAATGTGTAATGCGTGCGAATCCCTAATCGACGCCGCCCCTCGTTATTATAAAACTTTTATAATGGCCTTTTAAAGAAGTTTATCTTGCGAACGCGCCGCGAATCTTTACTACTTCGGCTACAATGACCCACAGCGTTGGCGCGCCCGTCGCCGCCGCCTCCCACTTAGCGCTTCAAGTGTCGTCGATGCTGCCGATCTCCGTCCGCGCAAACGAGAATTATAAAAAGGATATTTTATGTCTCGCCGCTGTTGTTATGATTGCTATAAAATCTTTTGACCTGTGTGTGTGTGTGTTTTTTTTTTCGGCCCCTGCATAAAATTTCGCATTTGCGAGATATAAAAACGGGGAGGAATTGTTACGTCAGCAGATTTCGTGCACGAGCTCCCCGCGGATTCTCGAACCTGGCGGCGTATTAATTAGTCCGGGGCGTTAATTAGTCGGCTTCTGGTGCTCGCGCAAGAGGACGCGAAGGAGCGCTTCGTCCTCGGGTCGCTCCTCTGGCCTTTGTCATTTCGATTTTCGCGACGTTCGCTTCGGTTTTATGTTTGTAATTTTCGATGAAATTTCGGGTCTCAGACGGGGCGCGCGCTTTTGATCAGACGGGGCAGCCTACTGTTTTTAATTGCGGCGCAGAACAAACCTTCTGTCCTCTCGCCGCCGTTCTCCCCGACCCGCCATCGTCGCGTTTCTTTGCGGGCGCACGTTTGTCCCGAACAGACGTGCACACGTTCGTCGGGCGGCGGCGTCGGGGAAGCGCATCGGCTGCGCGCTTTGTTGTGTTGTTGATGGCGATATGGAACGCGGCGAACACAAATAGACAAAACCGTCCGATAGATTACGCCCTTAATTGTGCGGCCCGGCTGCGATCCGCCTTTGAAAGCCTCGCCCGGGCGGTATCGGCGGAAGTGATCCGGAAAATCGCATTAAAATAATCTACAAATGACGCGGGAGAAAGGGCGTAAATAAATAACGCCGCCGTCGACGTCGCCGCCCGCATGTCGGCTCGCTCGGCGTAAATTCACCCACCGGTGTGTTGAATAAGAAAAGTGCGCCGGAGCCGGTTTCTCGCTTTGTCGGCACGAAATCGGTACGTGCGCGGCGCGCTCGGCGAAAGTAACGGTTCATTCATGAGCCGCCGCCGCGGCGGCGAGTAATTTATGCCGACAATGCACGCGCGCGCCACTTCCCGCGAGCTCGTTTCGTTCGGCGGCCGGAAAGAAAGCGTGTATCGCGCCGAGTGCCGCGGCGGGCCGACCCGAACGCCCGCCGCCCCCGCGCAACGTCGCAAATCCGGCGGACGCGCCCGCGACGGACGCATCGGAGGTGCGCAATGTTAAATCAAATTGCCATTACGACGCGCGCGCGCGCCGCCGGCCCGGTTCGTTTTTGTTGGCCGTAATTGGTGGACGAGGCGAGGGTTATGGAGGGTCGCAATGAATCTTCAACGGCTGCAGATGATGGCCGGTTCGACCCGAGTCGGGCGCACATATATTAGCGAGACCCGATCGATCCGCGCCAGGCCCCAGCCAACTAGCCCCAGACCGGGAGGCGAATGGCGGGAGCAGGAAGCACGACCGTGTAGTCATGTCGGCCGCGATTTCAGTCACCACTCTCTTAATGCCGGATTAAACCGTTTGCGAGAACATTTATGAGAATCGAGCAAAATAAACCGCTGCGATTTCGTCGCGCGCCCGGTCCACGCACGTCCGTCCACCGAAATGCAGAAAGTTGCACAATTCGTTAGAAAATTCGTTACGTCGCGTTGCGATTTTTCGGGGATTACTTTATAGCGAGGCGATAAAACTGGCCCACGATTTGGGATCAATCTTATTGCGACCGGCGGAGTTGAACCCTGCGCGAAGCGCCCTTTCATTCTTCGATCATAAAAGTTCGCTCGCCGCGCGGCTATACGTAAGAAAGCGAGCAGGGCCTCCAACCTTGCCGCCGCCGCCGCCGCCGCCATCTGGTTCTTATTTATAACCGCGTCGGGGCCCCGCCTGTCATTAGCAGTATATTATAGTTCTGCCAATATTTACCTTCGGCTGTAACGCGTCGCGCTCGTTAATTAAATTTCGACACTCGTTACGCGACGCCCGCCATTAATGGCACTTAAAGCGGACGCATGTGGCGGCGGCCGGCGGGCCCCCCGGTCACGATTAAAAATATATTCGTCGATCGTGCGGCGCACGCGTCACGTTCGCGTGGGCGTCGCGGACGCGCTAATTAAATAGTTAATTAAACATTAACGGCGACTATTTGCGGCGCGCGCTTTTTCACAAATTCGACTAATTACCGCCGACTTACGTGCGGCGGAAAACCGGCAAGGTGAGCTTTCCCTACCGCACCTCATTAGTGGTCGTGCCGGCGGTGAACACGAATTGTACTCGTTCGGCGTATTCTTGAATCCGGAATCATTCGATGCCGCATTGCGTTCGATCTCGGCCGGTAATTGGATCAAATAATTGAGGGATCGTGTGGGCGGCCGTTATGCGGAGGGAAATGATGGAAGGTCCCATTTTGTTTATGTCGAATTAATTTGTTTTTTTTATGTGTGTATGTGCGTGTGTGTGGAAATTCGTCGAGGCAAATACGTTTCTAATGGACGTTTTATGTTTCGCTCATTTTTTCGTCTGCGGCCGTGAATGCGAGCACACTGTATGTCGGCGCGGTGCGGTTATCGAGCAACCGAAGCGTGTGTCGTTCGGAAGCCGGTGTCGTAAAAAAATAACGAACTAGCCGCCGCGAGGCCGTCGCGGCGGCGGAAACTCGTGCGAAATTAAATTTTTCCGCCGTATTTGAATAGGATATTATTTCAATTATCAGATGTGCATTTGCGAACTCGTTTTTTCCGCCCGACGAAGGGATCGACGGGATTCCGGTTCGCACTTCGCGCGCGCCACTCGTGCAATTCTACAATCCCGGCCGCCACTCGACGCGAGAACAAATGTAGTCCTCGCGTCGCCAGCCGCCACTCCGCTCCGTCGGCGGCGTCGTCGTCGCCGCTTTTAATTGTGAGGTTCGCCTCGCCTGCAGACCGACGAACCTCCGCAAAATTTAATTTGTTGTTTGTCGTCGCTTGTTGTGCTCGCCAGTTGTGCTCTTGGCGGAAAATGCGCTCGACTAACGGGGCGTAGGCGACATCGTCGAAGAGCGCCGCCGTCGCCGTGGTCGGCGCCCGCTAACTGTCGCGCTCGTAATCTGCCGCCGCGTCCCGACGCACGGCGGCAATCGCCGACGCCGCCGCCCTGCGCGATTATAATCCGCGCGCGCGACGGCCGGCCGGCGAGGACGAGGGGCGCGCAAATTAGATTCGTTAACGTAAATAAATTGATACCTGCAACGGGAGGTTGGCTGGCCGTGGGGGAGTTTCGGAAAGGTTTACAACCGCTCGAACCAAACAACAATTGATGGCCGTTATCGCCGCAGTCTTAGAAGTTGAAATTTGCGATTAATGAATCGACGCTTTCTTCGGCTGTGTGTGTGTGTGTTTGTGTGTTTTTTGCGGGTGTTGCCCTGTTCGACATTATCAGCACTTTGCAAGACGTTGTGCGCGCGGTCGGCGGCTTGTTGTGCTTGCGGCAAGTAACAAATTGCCGTGGAATTTCAGCGCGGACGATTCGCGCACCGGCGGGAAATCGTATTACCGTAATGGCGTTCGGCGAGTACTAAAAATTTAACAAACCTATCTTTTCGCTCGCTGCGGCGCGCCGTTGTCGTCGCGATTGCGTAGTGCGGAGGGGCGGGGGGCGGCAAGAAGACGCCGCTCGCTCGTATTTCTCGCGGTAACGCGCGCGCGTCAAACTAACCGAGTCCGCGTTCGTTTTTAGTTCTTGCGCGCGCGCGCACTAAATTTTATTATTACATTTTAATTTCGGAACGCGCCCGTCTGGAAACAAGAGATAACCTAAATTAAATTGAAATCATTATGTTACTTATTCCGGCGTCTTTGCTCGCGGGCGGCGCGCAGCGGCGCCTCCGCTTTTTTCGCGTCCGCCTCGCGCTCATATTCGTCGTTTCCATCGCAATTTCGCACTCGCGCCTTCCGCCGCCCCTTTCACCAGTGTATATACCTTCTCGAGGTCGTCGCGACGCACAGGCATTTTTACATTTATATTATTTTTATCGCGCCGCCGCCGCCGCCGGCTTCACGTTAATGGGCTAAATAAAAACGTCTTCTGGCGCTCCGAAATAAAACAAAACGCGTCGGCGCGTCGAAAAAGCGTAAAGCCAATTCGGCAAAGCTCGGTCGGGGCAATAATGATTTTTGCCTTCCTCTAAATTGGGGCTGGCGAACGCGCGCCGAAAAGGGGTCGGTGATTGTTTCGTCTCGCATTGTGCGACTGTGCCGACTCGCTCTTCGCGGCCGGACCGCGCGGTGCGTGGAGCGAGCGCGCGGTTTTCGCTTTTGTCGGCCCGTCCGCCGGCCCCGGCCGCAAAGGCGGCGGCGGCGAGCGTTCGTTGGTTCTGCCAAAGGACGCCGCCGAACGTCGAGTCGACTTACGGCTTTTATTCATGAGGACTGTCCCATTACCCTTCGGTCCGCCGAAGCTCACCTCGCTCTGCATACGCGATTTCTATGTCACGTTCGAATTCGTCGTCCGCCGTTATGCTGATTTTCGCATCGCGCCGTGTTCGCCGTGCAAGAGTCAAGGTCGGCTCGAAACCGGCGTCTCATGGAAAAACGCGTCATTAAAATATCAACACGTTAACGAATCGGCCCGGCGACCGTTCGCCGCTTTTAACGAAATTAGAACGATGCGAGGATTTTTTTCCATTCACGTGTTCCGGCAGCTGGAATAATTTGATTACGCCGACATATCCTGGCACGCACGCACACCGGCTCCGGCCGCGTTGTTTCGTTGCATACGTATTTCTAGGTCATTCGTGGCAAAAAAGTGCAAGCCCTCACCTTTGGCGAAGGCGTCGGGGCCATTCGCGCGAAACGAGGTTATAAAAGATGAAAACTATAAATTGAAGTGTAAGCACTTTAGTCTCTGTTTTTCCGGCGCGGCGATTGTCAAAAAGTGGAAAGCGTAATTGCGGAACCGAAGCCGTGAAACCAATCATGTCTTGATGGAATTGAAGCGTGCGGGAGGGGGCGGGCGGAAGACCCCGCGCGGCGGCCGATCTATAGAGACGCGTCTCTCGACGACTCTGACCCGGAGGCGGCGCGCAACTTTCCGCCCCGCCGCCTGTGCGCCACCCCACGTGTCTGTCCGTCGCCGTTCGACGTCGCGCTCCTCGCGTACAGTTTCTCGCACAATTCGTGTTCTCGTCGTTTTTCCGTCGCTCGTCGACGCGGCGCACTGGCAAACGTCCTGCGCGCGTGCACAACGTGCGTACGGCCCTTTATGCCCGCCGAGGGTCGTTCTCGGCGCGCGTGTGTGCGCGGGCGGGTGGGCGGCAATCGATAAATCAACGCCGCGCGCTCGCCGAACGTGGGGGTCTTAAACGTCGGCAACGAGCGCGATGTCGTTAATTTTAAGATGTGTTGCAAAGTGTGCCGCTCTCGGGCGCGACCGGTCGACTTCGATCATCGCGTCTGTTTGCGTTCGGTCGCGTCTTTTTTGGCAGGCGGACTTCTGTGACGACTTTTTTCGCGGCTTTTGTTTGGTTTTTTGTCTTGTCGCGCGCGCTCTCTCGTCTGTTTTCGCAACGCAACAGAGCGGAAACATCGGCTGGTGGCGGGCAACAACGCGTCCTGAAGATGGTCGCCTCTTTAAGAGGTCCTTCTGGCATTACGTGGGATCAACTGCTTTTTTTTTTGATTGCTCATAATACCACTATTAGAGGCAGCGACGGACGGAAGTGGAATAGAATAATTCAAGCAATTCGTTTATTCGTGCTCGTAAAACAAGCGGAATAATTAAGGCCGCCCTCCCGCATTTTTATTTACTTTTGTGCGCCTCCCTCTCGCCGCGCGTTTTCGCTGGCCGCGATCCCGAGTCGTTTTGCTCAATTCCGTCTTCGTTTCTAATGCGTCTCTATGCTTGTGTTTACAGATAGATCCAAAAGTAGCGTTCCCAAGGAGAGCACACCCGAAGGTAAGATTTATTTCGCCTACCGCACGCTTGTTTGACGCTAGGGTTGCCGGCCGCGAAGCGCCCGAAGCGCTTTCAAATATTAACTCCGCAATTACGGCTTTTATTCAAACGCCGCAGCGTGAATGACACATGGCGCAAAAAAGCAAGACACCGCCAGTTAACGAGTGAAGTTACGAATTTTAATTATGCAGACCTCATTTTGTGCGTTGTGGAAGGTCACATCGCGCCACGACCGCTTTCCACTCCTTCAATTCTTCTCCCCGGCGGGCGCGCATCAGCAGCAAAAAAATCAAGGAGCTAAATGCGTAATTGCCGGCTAAATTATTCGCGAAGTGCAAATGAAATGAATGTCGAATTGGTAATTGATTTTGTTTCGGGCGCGCTTTAATTGGCGTTTTTCGCGTTTTTGATGACGCTCGGAATTGATGTTTGTTCGAGAGTCTTCCGTTCGCGGGTGGGGCGCAAAAACGCGCGCGCCGAAATGCTAATACGGCGCGGCGGCGGCAGGAATTTGCTACGCCAGTGCGTCGGCGGCGCGACTGCGATTTAATGAGCATGTAATCCAAATGGTAATTTGATTTGGACTTAATTATCGCGGCTACCGTCGCCGTCGGCGACGGGGCTTTCCTGCGCGCCTTGCGCCTCTCGTTCCCCTTACGCCGCCTCGATGTTTGCCTCCTGTGCGCGTTGACGTTCCGCTCGTCATCTTACTCTTCAGCTGACGCCCGAGGAAAACATCCACTCTGTCATGCGCCGCGCCGCGATTCTTCGCATTCTCGCGAACCTCTTAAATATCGCTTTGGGTCGTCCGCATTGCGCGCGTCTGCTAATGTCAAAACGATGGCGGGCGGAAACAATTCCGGGCCCGGCCCGGAAAAGTACGTTTAATTAAATCGCGACGCTCATCCCGTTCCCTTCGAAATCATCGAACATCATCGAAATCGTCGAGCCTTTGCGGCGCATCATGATGAGTTGCGCGCCGCAGTGCAGTTTTGGCACTTTCGCCGCGGACGGAGTGGTGAGTTTGCGAAACGTTCGCCCACCCGCGGGTGGGGAGTTTTCGTATTTAGATTTTCGTCGCGAACACGTAAAAGGCGGTGCCAGGATACCGAACTCGCTGCTGATCTACGAGCGCCGCCGCCGCCGCAATTGCTCAACTGGATGTGCATATTATGGTGTCGCGCTAATCAAGCATTCCCTTAATCGCGCGCGATATTTTCGTCCGTCGGCGTCGGTATCAAATCATTGCATCGCGTGCGGCAATGTTTCGCGCGCGCGGCGTTGGTCGGTTGGCCCGGTTGCGCTTTTCGCGCTCGCGAATTAACGTTTATCATAAAATTGCCATCTGACGGCGACGGCGCGCGTTGATTTGAGCGAAAGTTGCGCGTTCCGTGTCGTCTCGTTTTTCGTTTCGTTTCGCTGCAAATTCAATTTGGACGTGCGAGCTGAAGGCAACTGGCGTAGCTAACGAACGCACGGAACGGCTGAAAGTAATTTTCCTGTACGTACGGCGATTCCAGTGCGGCGAGCCTGAAAGGTAACTCGGCCGTTCGGCCTGCCCCATCGCTCTTTGATGTTTTCTTAAATATATAAATCTTTTGATCGGACATTTTATGGCTTCAAAATATGTTTACTATCGCTGGGGCCGGCGCGACGACGAGACAGGAATCAATACGTCCCACGGACGATTTCCTCTCCGACCGCCCCCTCGGCCGCTTTGGTTTGGAAACTTTCGCCGATGCCTATCCGCCTATTCCTGGAAGAAGCGAAAAGTGGCGGCCTGTCTGCGCTCCGCGAACGAAAAAAGAAATGACTCGAATCGCGCGTCTTCGACAAACATTCACGTAAATCTGCTTGGCTTGCATCCGCTTGAACCTTCCACGTCGTCACGGCGTCGCTCTGTTTGTATTGACCGGAAGATGGAGGATAATTAACGACGCGACGACGACTGGCGCGCCGCACGCGTGCCGGCATTTTACACGTCCCCGAATATCAATTCGATTCGAACTTAAGTGAAGTATTGATAACTTGATCCGCCTGAGAACGACGCGGCGGATGCAATATAGCGGAGCCGTCACAGCGCCGATTCCGATTCCCCGGCGGCGGCGGCGGCGCGACGTCGCCTGCTCACCGGTCGGCCGCCGCGCCGGCGGAAGACAGCCGACATGCGATTGCGCTTCTTCCACTCAGACCCGCAATGCCGCCGACAATAAGCATCCCGGAATCGACAAACAGTCGCTTGTAAATATATACATTAAGTGCAGTAATGGCGCTGTCGCGCACATAACCTCTCTCTTGCATCGTCACGTCCGCCCACTCGACACTAGATGGCGCGACGAGATGATTTCGCTGTCTGCGACAAAATAATTGCATTAGCCTATGGTTACTTACGTGCTTTGGGGCGAAATCATGAAGTACGAAAGACGAAAGAGTATCCTGTTTCTTAATAATTATGCAAATGGGCGCGAGGCGTTGAAACGCTCGGCGGCGAGCGTGGCGGCGGCGGCGTCAAAAAATGTACTAATGAAACAAAAAAAAAGGCAGACATAACTCGCACCCGTCGCTTTAATCGCTCCGGCGCGAGGAAACTAAAAAAGCGCGCGCATTTCGGACGTTTAACTTTTAAAAAAGATTAGGAAATGATAAATGTCGCTTTTTACTTGTTGGCGGCGGCGCTGCGAACCGGCCGAGGGGCATCTCTATCTGGCGAAATAAAACCGCCACTTGCGGCCCAAACAACTAACTGAATGATGGTCCTGCCGCGACGCCGGGCGACGACTGTTTTCCATAAAGGAAAGCGGCATTTCGCAACGCCTCCACGTCGCGCACACAGACGCAACGGCAGTCGCGGTCTCCTCGGTCGCCGCCTCCTAATGTACACATCAAACATAATTTCTTCGGGACGTTCCGGACACTCGTTCTGCAAGATGAATATGCATGCGCCGCCGCCGCCGCCGCCGCCGAACGGAACTAATGAATTCCGAATTGAAAAGATTCGGGGGCGCCCGGAGTCGGACGAAAATTTCGCATGAAAGCGCCCACTTTCGATGCGCCAACACCATCGCCGGTTATTAATTATGCGCGCGGAAGCAAATGGGCAGAACGGGACAATTACGTCGCGAAAGTCGCGACGGCGTTTTTCTGGCCTCCTTCCAGTTCTTCATTAATACGGAAGACGGCCGACGGTGTGGGGCTGGAGGGGCGAAAATTATGTGTCACATTATAATTTCCAATGCGCCTCGGGAAAATCTGCAGACGCGTTCGGTCGAGGAAATTGAACGTACCGAGCCCCGGGCCGAGTGGGACTCGATAAAGTGCCGGATTAGTTTCCCCGAATGATTCACCACACTTTATTCAAGTTATTGCTTTAATTAAGCGGTCGGGCCGAATGCCGAATGTCGCCCGATAACTGGTTGCAGGCAATGGTCCCGGAGGTGGGGTGCGCGCTGGTGTTGTGGAGGTCGAGCGAAAAACCTCTCCTTTCCTCATGCGTGTAACCGACGCCCGGTGCACGAATATATCGAGCAGAAAACTGCGGCGAATTTCTTCTTTGTGTGTTATTATCCCGCCGCGCCCTTCCTCCTCCTGAGCCGTTGGGCAAGGGATAATATATTGGATGTGTAGGGTTTTGTCTACGCGGACGCCAGATCCAATTTATAGGGCCGCGGGATTTTTCTCCCCGTCGACGACTCGTCGAAGAGGTGCTCCGATGAATATTTTTGTCTCTCCGATCGCACCTTTGCACGCCGATCGGCGCGAAGCGGTTCTAATCGGAAACGGCGTCGACCGCAGAGATTCGGATAACTGAATCAGCGAAATGGAGCCATTCGTCTTTTTAAATACGGGACGCGGTTTTATCCCTGCGGCCGCAGCCCGCAGCTCTAAAATGGGCTCTTCGCTTGTTTTGTTCCTCCTTTTATTGACGAAAAGTGCCTACAACCTGGCGTTACGCGTCGCGCGTTGGCTCGAGATCGGATTCACCTTGCTGCCGGCCGGGGCCCGGCTGGCACCGCTCGAATATTTCGAACGGGCGCGTTTCTTAGCGCCGCCGCCGCCGGGCCGTATCCGGCGGTCTCGGCCAGCTGTTCCCCGGCGCTCGCCCGGGCTGCGGTTTATTGTGTTTTGTAATCAGAGCAGCCGGTGTTTTATTGGCGGTAGTAATTCGCGCAGCGGCTGCGGCTCGTAAGAACCGCTGATATATTGACTTTATTGACTACATTGTTACATAGTTATGGCCGACTCGCAACGCATGCACGTCGGGCGCGCGCACCCACACGCGAGCCGGCCGTAAAGTTAGCGCGGCTTCGTTTCGTCGCCCTTGCGAACCGGATGGCCCGAGCTCGGGCCGCCGGTTGGTTTACCCCAGCCGAACGCGAAACGCCGCGAGAAACCCAACGTCGCGTATGGTAATAGCGCGCTCGGTTGTTTGATCGATACACAGCAATTTTGTCTATTGCGTTCGCGTGTCGGCACACAATATTCTCCACCTTCGGGTGCGCCATCAACTTTTCGGAACGCGCGCGGCGCTGGATACTCCACCATCTTGAAAGAAGTCAAACGCAATCAAACTGAAGTTTCATTTGCCGAGCAAATTACACACCAATCGCAGACCTGCGAACCTAACCTCGACGCGGTCTGATGGATTGATGTTTATTCAACTTTTTCCAACGTGCCGTCATACTTGGACATTCCACGCTGAAAGTGCATACTGGGACGTTATCGAATAAAGACCGCCGCCAAGTGCTGCTAAGCTTTTTGGATCTGTAGATGAAATTAGGTAATATATTGCCGCGTGGAGGAAATTTCTACGCGAACTGTCGTTCA
This sequence comes from Ecitophya simulans, assembly GCA_027574965.2. Lineage (NCBI taxonomy): Eukaryota > Metazoa > Arthropoda > Insecta > Coleoptera > Staphylinidae > Ecitophya > Ecitophya simulans. The sequence continues at coordinate 2,821 of JAODGE020017793.1, read as the reverse complement.
CGACCGCTTCTCGAGAAAAATTGAATTTTTTCGCATACTCTCGGAGTACCAGAGTAACTAGCGAGTAGCAGCTAATCCAGTGACGTCCTTCTCATCCGATAACGGCGTCGCCGAGGTTTGACGTTAGTCGCGATAACTTCCCGACTTCGATTGCGCCGTCTTGAGATACGACGCCGCCGATAACAATGACCATTAGACCATAAAATTGGAACCTTAGCACATGAATATATAATTTAATAGAGGAGCCGTTGCTCCTCGGCGGCGGCGCGCTCGGACGGGTTGGCGTCGCTCTAACTCGCTCCGAAGGCAGTCGCGCTCTTCTCGCCCAGCGCCCGCCACCGGGCGCGGAGCGCGCGCAGAGATATTTACCCGCTCCCGGGGGATTATTAACGATAATTTAAATTGGTATGCCCGTCGTTCCGTATCGACTCGCCATTTTTTCGCCCGCTTCGGGGCAGGGGTGGGAGGCGGCCGATCCTCCCACGCCCAGCTCCGACTTGGTCGCGTCGGCGGCGAAAAGAATCTGGCTCGTGTCAAACTCACGCCCTGTCAGCCGAAAGTCGCGGCAAAAGGTGCAGTTTTCTCGAAACCAAAGATCCGCGTACGTGCCGCGCATCGTTAACCGTCGCCCTCGGAGGCGGCCCGGAATTTTCTATGACCTTGGGCGGTCGGCGGTGGTGTGCGAGGCGGCGGCGCTTTGCATTCGGCGAACATAGTAGGTTACCAAACGCGCTGTTTTTATTTGGCACCCTAGCTGGCTACCTTTATATTTCACTTAGACGCAATTGGATTACGTCAAAATAGAGGCTTACGTTTTGCGTGCATGTTTTTCCTCGGATAATCTTCTGGCGTTGTGGGGGTGCGTGCATCTTCTAAATGTGGCGAAATTTTGGCGTTTTCGCGTATGCGCGTGTCAAGACGCGTCGGCGCCTAAGTGGAAGAAAGAAAAAAAAACAACTTGAAGAGGAAAATCATTTTCGTTCGAGCGCAATTTTTACGTGCAACGCTTTTATTAATAGCCGCATGTTTTCGCGAGGCATTCGCACCTTCGAAAGGAGGCGCGATGGAAGGGTCCGTTTTATCTTTCTTTATTTAGGCGCCGGCGCCACCGGCGCCGCTTTCGGCTGGGAATATTAAGACGCGCGATAATTTCACTTCAAAGCCGCGCGCGGCGTTTTTCGGAAATTTCATAACGAATGTTTAACATATTTTATTGCTCAAAAGCTCTTCGCACATTTTTGCCGAGCCTGACTTTCGCGTCGTCGACATTGTTGCTGCGCTTGCTTTCGGCCGTGTCGCGGGTTGCGCGATGATGCGTCGTCGCTAATTTCCGTCCAGACGGCGTGAGGCGGCGCTGGGGCGCGCGCGGCGCCATTTTTCTCGCTCTTGTTGCGCGACGAGCAATTCATATCTGCATTGTGCACACGCCGGCATTGTTCCTGCGTCCCGGCTCGTGCGAAATTAGCAAAGCGAAGTTATTAGCGAAATGTGCGCGCAGGACGTGGAATGGAAAAAAAACACACTCACACACACAAAATAACAACGACGCCTCGTTCTGCTGGCAGGTGTAGCGCGACCCTAACTTCTAGTGGGCGATAGGAGACGTCTGGCGACGGCTTCTGTTTGGCTTCAGCATCGGGAGTTAAAAACAACGCGACAAGCGCAACTCGCGTCTTGCAACGCCGGCAATTATTCAATTCCCGATCGAGAGTGTTCGAGGCGATATCGACGAAAACGCGTGCGCTATTAATAGATTAAGACTGTGGAGTTAATTAGATCCGAGACGGATGCGAAAGCGGATTTGGATGCATGCACGGGCGACGGATTTATCGCAGGATTTTAATAAGAGCGTTAGCAGTTTAGATTAGGCGAGCGAAAAAGTCGCGACGGCGGGGCGGTGGAAGGAGGCGCGCAAAACTCGCTCCGAAGAGGGTTCCGAGGAGTGCGCACGCGAGTCTGTCAAATATTAGGCCTAGCGGGGAAGACGCGCGATGGATGCGCGCGGGGGCGACCGCCGCGGCGCCATCGGGCGATTCGTCGCCATGGCGACGGGCCAGGAGCGCGCGCGCTTCGCGAGCCGCCGGCGCGGCCGCCGTCGTCGGCCGGCGGCGGCGCGCTTCCCGCCATTCCGCGTTACGTCGCGCACTCGCTAGGGTCACGTGTAGGCAGCTCGCGCGTGCGACGACTCCACACAGCCAGCGCCGCTCAGTCCTGCTGCACGCCACCCGGGCAACGGGGAGCTCTATATTACGTCCGCGCCCGCCGCCGCCGCAGTCGCACGACGACAACGTAAGTCTTTGCAAAACAGAAAAAAAACAACAACCCTCATTACAAAGCGAGCACATTCGCTTCGCCACACTCGCTCGTCATCGTCAAGGCGCGCGTCTCGCGTCCGTTCGGAAAGTGCGAGTCGAATTCCGACGCTTTCGCGTTCGCAAATTAACGTGAAAAAGTACCATCATCGCACGACGCCGCGGCGAAGCGTCATCGCCGAGCGCGCCTTTTTCGCCCGGAAACGAGCGCCAGCCTTCGCATAAAAATTCGCACGACGCCGACGACGACCAGTAATCAAACAGTGAGTGCTATTCATTTGTAACATTTCTACACCGCTCAATGCGCTCGTCATCATCCTGCTGCCGCTGTGTGCATGTGTGCCTCGTGTGTGGCTGTGATCTGTGCGCGGAATGAGAGGATTTATCTCGGCGAGTGCGACGGTGTTCGATCCCACACGCAAATTCTTCGCCGACGGACGAAATTTGCGCCGAACGACCGACGAATCGCATCCTTATCGTCGCACCGGCCGCCTCGCATTCGCGCGAGC
>JAODGE020017750.1:0-28202 GCA_027574965.2 Ecitophya simulans | reverse complement strand
GTGGGTATGGGTATCGGTACCATCTTCGGCGCTCTCCTCATCGCCTGCGCTCGCCAGCCCAACCTGACCAAGATGCTGTTCAACTACGCCATTCTTGGCTTCGCTCTGACTGAGGCTATCGGCCTGTTTGCGCTGATGCTTGCCTTCCTAATGCTCTTCTCTTAAGCATCTATGTGTGACATAAAGTGTAGGACTGATTTTTTCTTTTTTGTTATCGCCACTGAAATTTTAAAGAGGACTAATAGTGAGGAAAGGGCTTTTAACGTAGCGAGTTTTGTAGGTTAATTTTGTGATTTAGCGGAAATTTATGGACTACTACAAGTCGCCATGAACGGCATCAGTGACCATTGTTACGAAGGTGGCGTTATATACATTGGCATATTCATATGCCTTCACATGTTCGATGACACTTATCGAGCGTACCACCTCTGCAAACTATCAGAGTGGAGGTCGGATCTCTTACTTGCTGACCCAATCGGTTTCTTTCCTGTTCTCCTCACATTGATCCATACTATTAAAACTCTTTTTAGTTTTCTTTTATTCACTATAGGATAGAGGATGGCCTTCAATAACAGTTGCGCTGTTTCGGCGGATGGAATGCTGTGCATTGGTGGGTGCTTCGCTGACGTTTACGGCGCTCGCTCACCCTGCACCTTTGAAATGCTTCCCGACGCTGGCCATAATGATGGGAGATACATGGAACCTTACATAACCTCGTTTTCATCATTTTCATCGAAGAAAGTGACGGCTGAAGATACACAGGCCAAAAATAGGAGGAAGGGCTATGAGGCTGGCAACCATGTGGGTGCTTGCTTCAACAACACAAACACCTTTTTCAGCGCGTTGATGCTTCGGTGTGATACTTGGGCGGTGCAGTGGGCTGTTGGTCGCTCGGGCTGCTTAGAGAATGCTAGCGTGACTCAACTGGCTGTATTGAACGCACATCTTCTTTGCGGCGTTTACACGGTTCCAGACGGTAAACCGTCGGTATTTCTTGCGTCCCGCTTGGATATCCCCCGTGTCAGCAAGGCTTCCAACCGCGAATGGCGTTCTTTCATAGCCCCCCCAAGGACCCTTGTGACTGGACTGGAGGATGAGGGGATAGTGCGCGTGATTGCGGCAGACTTTGACAGCGTCTTTGTGCTGACTGGCCTAGGTAACATTTTTTTGTTGGAGTTGAACACTTCAACTCCAAACACCGATAGCAACAATGAAAGCAGGATTCGAAGAAAGCTGCCAATCGTGAGTCTTGGCAAGCGTAAGGCAGAAGTGACGTTGGCAGTGACCAACACTGCTCACAGTTGCCTACTGGCGGCGTACAGCAAAGGCTCTTCGTCGCTAGAGATTGTGGATGTTTCGATGGTGCTGCTCCAGAGTGAAGGCCGGTGCCCCGTGCGAACCGTCAGTTTTCCTGCAAAGTCGCAAATTTGTGATGTTAAATTCGTGGGCCCCTTCGGCGCCGTGGTCACCTTCAGTACCCCCGCGTTGCAGTTAGTGAGCATCACACGCAGAGGCTCCGGCCACGACGCAGAGGTCGATGTCGCACTTTCCAACCTCCTTCCCCTCCCGGATACTCCGGTTGCAGGTCACTACAACGCCACCAGCGAGTCGTACACGATCATTTGCTCCCGTAAGGACCCTCATTCGCGGAAGCACTTTACCTACGAAGAGCGACTTAGCGTTTTGACACAGTGCACTGTGCCTCTTACGGGGGGCCGATTCACAGCAGAGGCACTCCTCACAGCTACGTGGGCTCCCGTCTCGAATCCCTTTCATCATTACGGTCCCCGCACAGCACTGTACGAGGGTTCCGATGACGACGTCGACCGAGAGCTGCAGGGTGATCTTCAGATCCTGCGCGCATCCACCGATAATGAGGGTCGCGGGCGTTGGGTACCTCTTCAGCTTCACTACGTGCTCGCAGCCGGCCCCGAGTCGGCAGTCACGACCAATTCGGTGGAGGTGGCGGTCTTTTCCGTGACAACTGCCCCCCATAATCACACTCGTCTCATTAAGCAGTGGCACAATGCAACCGCCGGCTTGAAGGTATTGTTCGACAAGTGTGACCTCTTGCGCGCGTGCCCATTTGCACTTCCGTGGAATCCGCGTCATCTACGCCGTGCGTTGCGACTGATGACCCAGCAGCAGCTGAGCTTCACGTTTCACAATGCTGCGACCGCCCTGCGGGAAGGCACGGCCGTGCCAGCTGGTGCAGACCAAGTGATCTACTGCGAGGTCGCCACAGCCGCTATTGACGTAGCAATGCACATCATTACACTCTCCGGTCAAACCGGAGCAACACTGAGAGCCGATGATGTGGAGGCAATTGCGTTGCTTCTGCGCGCGTCTCGAGAGGCTGGCCACGAGGTGCTGCGGTCCGCGGCTCGGATGGAGCTGCTGATGGAGAGCTGCCTCCAACAGCGAGCGGTTAACCGCCTCCTCGGACGTCAGAAAGACCGCATCGTCAGTGGCGAGGAAGGGGTGACAGTCCTGCAGAGCGACTTCTTTGGGATTCCAGATGAGGTACAGACTGAGCGCACCTTGCACACTCGCTACACAGCGAACACATGGGTGCAGCGGCTGGAGCAAAACAGAGCACATCACGTTAGTGTTGCGGAGGGTGCGGCGAAGTATCTTGCGCAGCTGAGCATGGATGACGTGGCGCCGACGGTGTGTGACTGGGGATCAATGGGCAAACGCCCACATAAGGACGCGATCCTCAGTCAATTTGAATCTTCACTAATCCAGTAGACACGGGGGGCGCAGGAAAATAGGGCTGTCTAATCAACACGTACTTTTTTTTTGTACGCAATAATCGCTTAACAAACAATCAAACAACATTGGATGACATAATGGTAACAGAGTACGTGGTCAAGTCTCATGGGCAGGAAAAAAAAACCGCGTTCAGCGTAAGAAAGAGGAATAAGGAATGAAGGAGAAATAATAAGAAATATCTGCAACCCTCGTTTCTTTTCCATGGACTACCTTCGAAGAGGCTTCTTTTCTCGTGTTCTGTTCCTCTTTTTATTCTTTGTTGCTGATGCAGAAAGCCATGACTCTTGATCGTTGTAATTCAGTACGTTAATCAGGACGCAGACTCCGCTCCTCCCCTAAACCACAGTTGCTTTCCTTGCCGCTATCAGACACAATCCCTATACTCTGTGTGGCTACACCGAAAATGCAACAAAACAAAGCAGATGAAGCAGCGTAGCTTGGCTCCTCTTTCATCTTCTTTTACTTCCCCCTCACTTTCCTCCTCGATCTTCCCTTTTTTCAATTTAAACTCCATCTTCCGGATCTGATTGCGTAGATTTTTTTTATTTAGTCGTTTCTTGGTGAGACTCATCTAACTGCTGTCGTGTCAAACGCTATATACAAACACAGTGGCGGGGTAGTACGTTATTGCTACTACTGCTATTTGCCTCCGCTGCAAAGAGAAAAAAAAAGAAAAAGAAACAAAGAAGAAAGTATACACAATGGCAGACAACGAATGGAAGGGGGCGAGCTTCAAGCAAGATGAAGATCACTCTGAGGAAACCACAAAGCTATTGGAGAGAATCAATGCTACAACAGTACCGGTGCTGTTGCGCAGCTCCAACAAGAGCGTGGATGACCTTGTTGGGGAGCTATTGGTTCTAGAGAAGGTCGCGCGCCTGGGCGGTGATATTGCATCAAACAAGAGGCTCGCGATCGAGACACTTCGCATTTATCGCACACAGAAGGACATTGACAAGATGTTGGAGGCCCTTGATGTTCTTATGAAGAAGCGGGCACAAACCAAGCAAGTCCAAAGTGCTATGATTAGCGAGTGCGCTGTTGTGCTACAGGACGGCTCGATTCCCCCGGAGAAGGTGGAGGGTGTGCTCGAGCGCTTGGCCTACGTAACAGATAGCAAAATTCATGTCGAAATGGAGCACGCCCGCTTCACGATTGAGTTGGCCAAACTACACGAGGCTCAGGGCCTCAAGCGCTCCGCTTACGACATGCTACAAGCGCTCCATATCGAAACTATCACCAACATGTCACGCCTAGAGAAGCTGAATGCGTTGAATCAGCAAATTCGCCTGTGCCTCGAGCTTGAGGACTACGAGCACACCCCCTTGGCCTCCCGCAAGATCAACTACCGAGCACTCGGTCGCGAGGAGGCATCGGAGCAGAAGCTGGTCTACTTTTCACTGATGCGCCAGTACTACACGACTAAGAGGTCCTTCTTCAACGTGGCGCGGTGCTGGTATGAGACCTACCTCACTGTGAAGTTGACCGACGAGAAGCTGGCCGCTCTAAGCAACATGATGGTGTTCTACATCATTTCGGAGCATGCCTCTGCAAAGGAGATCGAGGACTTGGCCGAATGCACGGCTTTCTCTCCCCAGACCAAGATGGCGGACCGCGTGACGGCCCTCGCGGAGATGTGCGAGAAGCTCAAGAGCGACCTGGAGGACCTTCCACAGATTGCCTTTCTCCTGAAAAGGTTCAACAGCATCGAGCTGATTCGTGAGAAGATCGCGAAGGATGCACGTGAGCTGTGCAGTGTGCACTGTGAACTGGCTGGATACCCTGACAGGCAAGTACTGCTTCACGATCGCAGCAGTGAGCATGACTTGATGGTCGTCGCCCGCTTCTACAACCGCATCCCCCTTGTTCGCCTAGCAGAGCTTGTTGGTCTCTCTACACAACACACTGAGGAGTTCATCATGACGATGGTGTCCAACAAGACCCTCTACGCGAAGATGGATCGCGTTGACGGTCTTGTAGTCTTTGAGGCCCGTAAGAATACCACGGAGGTGATGACGTCGTGGAACGAGGCTGTAGAGCGCAGCGTCTCTCTACTTGACAAGGCGTCTCACCTCATCACCAAAGAGCGCATGCTACATAACCTCTCAAAGACCAGGGCGAACTAGTGATCGGGAGGCGAGAGGAGGGTGAAGTGCGGAGTAGGCGTGGCGAACCCTCACCAGCCTTTGTGTGCGGCGTGTATGTGCCACATGCCCCCCTCTTTGTATCTCTCTCTTGCTCTGCGCCCTCTTTTTTAAAATTTCCTCCTGCCTCCCACTTCAGCTAGCACTTGTTTATTTATCTTGTTTATATATCGTGACAGCTAGTTGCTGCGTTCCCTCATGTGCTGCTCTCCCTCCGCTTCCCATGTATTTGTACCCACACAGTGGGTGTGCAGTGGCATATACATGTTTGAGTGAGTGGTGCTCACAGAAACACACACACAGACATGAAGGGCTGTAAATCATACACGCACACGAGGGGGGGGGGCGTCTTGCATCTCAATTTGCCTTTTTTGTTTTGCTGTGCTTGTTTCTCGTCAGTTCTCCCACTTCCAGTGATGTGCACATGGGTTCCCTCCGTGCACCAAGGATAGTGGGGGGTTGGCGAAGGTACAGTGAAGAGGGGATAGTCACGTAGAACCGCTAAACAAACCGGCAGAGGGCAGCGAAACTACAAAAAAAAGGGAGAGGGCGGGGACGCTGTTGACTACGGAGGAAGGTGTGGCTACGCGAGAGAAGCAAAAAAAAAAGAAATCAGAATATCCAAGGACCAGCGTCGCATTTGGCACACCGCCCACGAGTCACATATGGTGCGCTATTTCTCCGCTTTAAAGGCTCTTTGAAGTCACGCAACCTTACGAAGGTGCATGTGTTTTGCGTGGGCTTGATGTGAGTCCATGGTATCTTCCACATTCTTTAGAGATTATATAAGTATTTATTTGCATTTTTCGTTTTTTTTTTGCGCACCTCTCTGACATCTTCGTTAGTATTCGTACCACATCAAGAAGCTTTCATTCGTCCTTGCTATTTCGTAAGGACTTGCATTGTTCGTAATTAAAAAGCGACTAATTTCAGATCAAGTACCTGCATAACCAGCGCGTCAGATTTTACGTTTACCATCACAACACACGCGCAGTAAGTAGAGATAAGAGTTTGCAAAGGTCACGCAGTTGGCGACTCTAGTCTTCTTGTATAGTTTTTTTCTTCTGTAATTATTTACACGGGCACTTGCTTGTGTGTGCGTGTGTGTGGAGGCAAACTCAAAGGAGTGAGACGTGATTTTTAGCATAGAACGTAGAGAAGCGTTTAAGCGCTTCTTTTTTAAAAATTTATTATATATTTTTTCACTTTTTAAAGTGGACCCGTACAACTTTCACAAATATTATATTCGATTATACAGGGGAGTTTCTCCGTGAAAGTAAAAAAAAGGTAATAATTACTCCCGCCGCACAGAATCATAATAGAAAGGAGTTTCTTGTATATATACACACACATAATATATACGGCACATCTCTCATTTCCATCGCATAAGGGGAGAGCATTTTGTTGCATAGCACGAGAATAATAGGACCGTGCAGCATAATTTCTCGTTTCTCAGAGTAGCGTTGTAGCACTTCCTTTTTCTTTGGGAAAAGGAAGTTTTAGTTTGAGAAAGAGAGAATGTCCGATGGTGTGCTGATGATGGACCCTGCGCGGGCCAGCGAGCGGATCAATACCTCCAGTAGCCAAGGAGACCTCACCGTTCAGCTCGACGACGATCAGAAGGGAGACCAATGCATCTGGGTTCTGGATCCCATGACCAGGAAACTCCGTGTCCCTAACCATCTGATCGTGCCCACGCAGGCTACCTCCACACCTGGCACGGTGCCATCGCTGTGCATCGCCTTTCTCGAAGGGCGGTGCCGTCACCCGTGGTGCCGGCAGGCGCACGTGATGCCGGAGGCCATCCCGCAGCTCCGTCACGAGGCTCTGTATGCCCCCACCTGCTGCCGCGTGCACAGCGACCCACACGACATCTCAAAGCTCACTAATCGGTTCAGCCACATTCGCATTACCAACAACGGCTCGAGCGGAGCGACGGAGCTGATTCCGACAAACCGTGTCGCATCGACGGTGGGGTTGCTGCGGTACCTGGTACACAACGCACCGCACAAGAAGGATGAGGGCGGCAGCTCCACGACGAGCGAGGTGAACAGCAACAGTGTTAGCACAAAGGGCACAAAGGATGGCGAGGACCCCCCGGATGATCAGGTGCTTGACCTGCCCGCGAAGTACATCTGCCGCTTGCACCTGGCACGCCGCTGCCGCTACCTCGAAGACTGCAACAACATCCACATTTGCCGCGAGTATGAACTGCGGCTTCAGCCACCTCCTCAGATACTGAGCCAGTTGACTGCCGTGACGCCCTCTACCCGGACAATAACAATCGGGGACACCTGCTACTCGGTTACTCCACTTGCCATTGGTGACGTCAGCGACGACGACTTCTCTGCCATCAATGAGGCTCAAAAGATCAACCACCAAAACGCCAACACGAGTGGCACGGTTACCAGTGGCAACAGCCCTTACACAGTCACTGCCGTCCCAGCGAGCGGCACCAAGTACCCAGACATCCCAGACTGCTGGCAGAGTACTCCGCTCAGGCCACCGTTGCTTGGCTACAGCCCCGCTTGCGGGCCTAGCGTGAGCCTCCGTGTGTACGACGTGCGCAACAGCACTCCCGCCGCCACCACCGGGGGCACTGCCGCCGCTGCGACCGGGGGTAGGCCTGGCGCGATGCACCGTCAGCCAAGCTGCGAGAACACCTTCAGCGCCAATATTCACAACGACAGCGCCGGGACTGAGGTGGCTTCTGTGCACCACTGCAGGACCAATGGTGCGCCACCACCGCAGTATGCCTCCTTCGCCAAGGGCAACGTACACTCCTTGCCCTCGAAGCCACGTAACGATCAGGCCATCTGCAGCAGCGCAGAGGAGGGCGGCGTCAGCTGCTCCTCGAGCGGAGCCAATACTCCCGTGAAGGACAGTGCCGGATTTGCGATCCCTGGAGGTAAGTCGTATCTGCGGAATGTAGGTGGTGCGAAGGAGAAGTAATAAGCAGTCCGACTCCTCAGCCTTCTCGCCCCGCACCTTCCCCTCCACCCCCTTGCCCATTGGATATATAGGGAGAGAAAAACAGAAAAAGAGTGCCAGCTCGTGGATATTGACGGTGGCGGCGCAGCGGCCTCCTTTTTGTATTTCTCTTCTTGGCTTTAGTCATGAGTACTCGGGATTATAAATGGAGGGGGGTTGTCGGTGGGCTGGGGGCAGACCTCTCTTGTCAATCAGGAGGTGTGCATCACACACATGGTACAGGTGACCAAAAAAGTGCACCAACAACAAAAAAAGTACGATAGCCCACCAGTTACTATTATTATGTGTGGCTTGCAACTCATCCCACTCCCACCAAATATTTGCGTTTGTTTCTTCCCTCCTCCCCCCCTCCCCTGTCTCTCCCCTTCGCTCTTTCTTTTTTTTCCATTCCTGTCTCGTTATTATTAATTCTCTTTTTTTTTGCGCTGTGTACCGTGTCTATCCAGGGCTAGCACTTGTTCAAAACGTGAACTATCAGGCACTAGTGTGTGCATGACAGCAGCTGGTAGCTTCCTGGACTGAGGTGAGGTGAGGATGGAGAAGGAAAGGGTGTGCACAGCTGTGTTGATATATATATATATATATATATGTTTGTGTGTGTATGCGTGTGGTCTAAGCCCCTACTCTCTCCTACTATTGTGTCAAATATATAGACACTATGGATGTGTAGGGCATCTGTTTTTCTAAGCGCTCTATCTTTTCTACTACCTGTGTTTTTTTTTCTATTTTTAAAAGAGCTTTTTGTTTCCGAGTGTGCAGAGTCCGTCACTCGGTGTTGGCAGAGGGTAAAATAGAGAGGCGAAGAAAAACGAGCTTAGCAGGTGCAATACAAATAACAATGCTCGCATCCTCACTTTGTACAGGAGTGAATGTTCTAAGACAATCCTTTTCTACAAGGGAAGAGAGATTGCAGAGCAATGTCAGCAGTAATTCATTGGTGCCCCTGCGTCGCCTCTTTTTTTTTGTGCCTTTATTGTGCACTCTGCCGTCGGCTTACTTGCTGTTGTGCAGCTGGGCTAGCCCCACCTCTCACCAGTGTGCTGAATGGGAGGGGGATCGTCCGTGGATGAAGATCTATCCTTGCGCAAATATATATAGCTCTTAGTATATGTATGTACATATATATATATTTTCCATTTGTTCTGTATTTTTTATACGCTACTTTTTATCTCATTTTCGTATGACATCTTTCACGGGGCTTTTAAATATATTTCCGCACCCACTGAAGCATCGCGGTATTCGTGTAGCTGGAGGCGATGAAAAAGGGGTGAGGGAGAGGTAAAGAGGGGCGATGTCTGCTTATTGGCACTAGCGGTTTTTTTTCGATGTGTTTTTTTTTTCGTTTGTTTGTTTACCCTTTCTGGATAGTGCTCTTGCACGCTCCTCTATTGCACCGCCACACCCTACGTTTCCCTCGAATGCTTTCAGCGTTTTTTTTCTCTTTTTTTCTGTTCCCTTTTTGCAATCTACTCATTCATAGGAGTTCTGTGCGTATATGCGTGAATGGACTGCTTCTGCTAATTCATGTTGGCGAGAGAACGTGAGTCTTTTTCCTGAAAGTAGCTAGTGATCTCGGCGAATGGTAACTACGCTTGGAAATGCAGATCCAAAACGGTATCGCTGTTCATTATTCATAAAATTGCAGGCGAAGACCAGCATGATACATACAAAAAAGATGACAGTCACAGCGGCTTAGGGTGTGTGCTCTCATTTGTGAGTGAGACTCTCTGCGCTCTACGTCAATGTGTGTGTGTGTGTGTGCAAGTTGGTGAAATTGTGTGTCAGCTGTCGGATAAGCAGTGTGTCGACAGCGAGAAATACAACCAAAACCGTGCAGGCCGAATGGACAAATGAACCATGATAGTGGGACTTGTTGCTTCATTATGCTGGAAACCTGTACATTTGTTTTGCAAAAAATGTTACTGTTTCTCGTTGGAAACTACTTTTCCTGTTTTATTTTAATGCCATGTTCTGTTTGTATTTTGTCCACCGCCACCCTACTTTCTCTCGGGAGAACGTGCCTCTTCCCTTCCTCTCGCTACTCCTTCCCTTCACTCTCAGACGTACTTTTTTTTTCTCTTACTGGTGTGCAGTAAGTGGGCACATCCAGATGAAGTGTGCGTTAGTGGGTAAGGGAAGAGAGGACTGCAAAAAGCAATATAGAAAGGAGCCCACGTGTGCATTGATAAGCTTACTATCATATTAGCGAGCGAGGGAGAGTCCAACGAAAACAGAAATAACAGAAGAAACGTGATACTTCGTTATTCCCTACGTTTCATTTCATTTTTTTCGTCTTAATATTGTCTATATAGCAAGAACTACTGTTTTTTGCTTTTCTGTTGTGCGTTTATTGTTTTCCAAATTTCTGTCTGCTTCCACTTTTTTCAAAAACTTTTTCATTTTAAGTCATATTTTATTGATAATTCTCTTTTTCTTTTCGTTTGTGTACATGTGCGTGTTTGTGTTTCTGTGCATTTGCATATGTCTGTTCTAGCTCCCTCCACTCTTGTTGTTACCTCCGTGACTGTTAGGTCAGTTTTTCACTGAGAACACAACATCGTTGCTATCCAAGGACTCTTGCAAATCGTTCGATTACCTTTTTTTTCCTGGAGTCCCTGTTGTCGTCCCCTCCTCATTTTTTTTTTGCTCAGCCAACTCCATTCTTTTCTCACTGGTTTTTTGTTTTCCTCGGTGTTCCACCGACACTCATTTACGTACTCACAGGCTCTCCATTTGTGTGACCGAGGGGGGGGGGGTGAAAAAAAAGGTGAGAGGGATGGTGTTGGAGAAAGCGGCAATTCTCTTCTAGGAAATAGGAAAGGAAGGGAGATGGTACAAGAGAACGTCCGTGCCATGAAGCTTCCCTCTACCTTCTTTCTCCCTTTCGTTACAAGCACGTAATAATTTCGCTGTTGTACACTTGTGCGCGTTCCTTTTCTTTTCTGTGTGATGCTTCCTCCTCATTTGCATAGCACAGTAATGTGTACGTTAGCCAAATCTATTAGGATGAAGGCAGTGGAGTATCATGGCTGTGCATAAAGGGGTGATTTTGAGAGGTTGGTTAGAAAAGGAGTGAGGGGGGGAGGGACGGACACTTCCGCATGGCGGCGCCACTCTGCATCACTCCCCTCTCAGTAGAAGATGTGCAGGTCACTACTGTTTTTGACCACCACGCCAGCATCTTCACAGCTTCTTTTTCCCCTTTTCTTCACAGAATGAATGAACAGCTGGGAAGAAGCGATACGAAGGAATGAGAACAGTCGACACGATCGCCCTTTCTCTCCATCTTTTCATACTATACACTTTCATGAAAAGATTGCTCAACCACGGAGATGCGAGTGGACTGCACGACAGTAATCTGTCATCGTGATTATATCCATGTTCTATAATAGTACAGCGAGCGCAGAACGCGCGCACGAGAGAGAGAGCGCGAGAAAACGATCAAAATAGAAAATGAAGAAGAGAGAGAAAAACAAAACAAACAAACAAAAGATAAACACGCGAGCGAATCAGAAACGAAAGCATATGCGAAATATCACATTTAGAGCTTGTGCTCCACTATACAGATATTTATGTGTTTATTTATTTTTTATTTTTCTTCTCTATTACTATCTCACGTATAATAACGCATAATACGCTAACTATCTACGTTTTTTTTTTAATCAGAGAAGACAATAAACACACAACCTATATACTTGGTAATATAGAGAGATGGAGTAAAGAAGAAGAGTGAAGGTGTTTAGTGTTATTTTTTTTTTTTACATGACCCTTCTCATGGACACCCATCGTCACTCACAGCACGCAACATGTGCACTCTGATCTGTCGATAGCGCCATTCTCTTTCTCTCCTCTCTTCACATTTTTTCACCCTTCATTGTTTGTTCCTCATTGCTGTATCGACTCACCGTAGACCCGGGAAGAAGTTGTCGGTTTCACCACGACAGAGTGATCTTCTCTCCCTTTCTCTCAGCTTTCAGGTGCCACAGCGGACGAGAGCGTTAGTGCGAGAGGAAGAAATACACTGTGGATAGAATACAGCACGCAGGTTTTTTTTCTCACAATGAACGCGCACCTGCGGCAGCAGTGGTGCAAAGGCGGTGGATCCATTGACGAGTCGTTCCAGAATGTCACTGCTGTTAGCAGGGGAAACCTATCCAGAGTAGTCTCAGAAACTCCCGGCACAACACCTCGTGGCAGGACATCTGGTAGCCGGGAGGATTCGCCGGTGCTGTCACTTGCACGCAATGTCACGGACACCAGCGCTTCCACCCAATCGCAGAGCCGACTGCGAGAGTGCTTTGAGCACTACGGCATCTCATCTGCGCCACAGCGACCAAGCCAGTCCTCCACCGCGAAGGGCCGGGCCCCCGCCTCCTTGGCACGCTCAGCAGAGCTGCCCTTTCTTAGCCCGCGACCGCTCCCCCACCGCCGGCAGGGCGGGACTTCTCTCACCACGTCCGCAGCGCCATCCTCACTGCGATCGACGGTGCGCACGGCGCATCGTAGCACCACTTTGCATTCCACGCAGGCAATGACTGGGTCCCTGTCCACGCCAGGGCTCGCTACTCAGCACCCACGCCTATCATCCGAGCCCTCCCACACACGAGGGCCTCCAAGTGAGCCTTCCGCCAGCCACCATCCTCGCTCCCACCGTCAAATCCCAGCGCGCGACCGTGACCAGTGGCTGAGTGGGCTCGCTGGTATAGCGTCGCACACGTGGCTGCCTCTCGGATTCTTTGCCTTGCAGCCCCCGGGCGTCGGCACGCAGCCCCCGGTGGGACCACGCGACGACGAAGACGACGAGGATGACACGCGGAGTGCGGCCGCATTCCTTAGGCTTCTTTGCCGGTACTACGCTCAGGGCGGGGTAGCGACGCTTGAGGACGCTGGGGGAGAGCGCGTGGAGGTGGCGGCTCTTCGCAACGGCTTGTGGCAAGTGCTCTTCAACGCCACTGTCTACTGCATCGCCGCGCTCGACGCACGGCGGCGCCGGTGCGCTTCGAGTGCGTACGAGGTCGTTCGTGGCTCTAGTGGGGAGGAGGAAGAGGAGGAGTGCGGTGGCGACGGTCCGGGGCTGGCGACGCGGGTGCCAGTGCAACTGTGCTGGAGAACAGCCCCTGGCAGGCGCAAGGAGGGCAGCAGCCGTGGACTGGGGTCGGCGATCCACCGCCAAGGGTCACAGGCTCGCAGACGTGCAGCGAGTAGTGATGACGAGGACGCGGGGCTGGATGAGCAGTGGCCCTATAGGCTTTACGGGGGCCGCTTGCTCTCGCCAATCGACATCCTCGACTGGTGCTTCGTCGTGCGCTCGATGGCTGAGGTGGGCTTCCGGCGCGATGTGTTCTACACACAAACGCCAGCACACGCCTCGCCACACGAGTTGCTACTTGCGCTGCTGTGGCTCACCAAGCAATACCAGCTCATCGCTGTGGCGGAGTACGTGCTGCTTAGCCGGAACTATGGCTTCCTGCTCCACACGCGTGCCGAAGGTGCTCCTCTGCCCGACCCTGCCGACGCAGAGGGATGCCGGCTGCTTTCCTCGTTCCCTGCTGCCACGGCGTGGCCACCAGCGAGCTACGATGAGGCGGAGACTATTGCCCAGCGCCTCTCCCAGGTGGAGCGGATCATTGGCCCTGAGGAGACCAGGGCCTCCGCGGGGTCGGCGCGCGGGTCGACGCTGGCTCGGCGTATCCTGGCCCTGCGCCGCCTCCTCACGCTGTCCCTCAACCGTCTTGAGCACGCACTGCTGGAGCGGGCGGAGCAGGTGGAGGTTCTGGGCCTGCACAGCCACCTCGATGCGCAGCTCTGCTTACGCGACCACCACGCAGTGTATGAGCGGCTTGTGGAGGGGCTAGAGTACCTGCGCGGCATGGAGGAGCGCGTGGGCCGCGCGACGCGGTGTCTCTCCAGCGCTGGGTCGTTGATTGCCTTTGCAGTGCGCAACTGGTCAGAGTCACTAGTGATTTCTGAGCGAGAGGTAGCGCTCACACTGGCCGAGGACAAGGCCACGTGGCTCACCACCAGCCCACCCCGCCCCTCCTGCACCTCCTTCCTTTCCTCTGAGTCTGTGGGCTTCCGCGAGGGCGATGGCAAACTGCTCACGAGTGTGCTGTCCAAGTTTAGGGCGGGGCGGACACAGGAGCTCCTGAAAGATTCGTGGACAGCGCTTCAGCGCCAAGTGCGCGTGGGCGGGAGGCCGGACGGTAGCCCAGAGTGCGTGGAGTTCATCTGCAGTGCGGAGGCTCAGGCCGCACAGGAAGCGCAGGTGCAGGCGAACCTGCGGAACCGCTACTCTCTGCAGGCGGCCCTAGCAGGAGAGCTGTCAGAGCTTCAGCAGCAGCGGCGGCTACACGGAAGCCCCGATGACACTGGCATGGCTGTACACAGTGGCACAGGTGTAGCAGGCGCCGTGCCGCTGGTGCCGCTGCATTTTACTACTACCACCGCGTCCTTTCTCACTGGGAGCAGGGGGATGCAGTACACAAATGTTGGCCAGCCGCAGCCCAACGCGACAACCTCATCAGAGCTGGAGAGACACCGCCTGCAGGAGCTGTTGATGCGCTTGGCGGAGCGCCCAGAATTACGTGACCGCCGTGCGCAACGGGCGGCAGAGTGTGAGCGGGCCTTGAAGGAGTTGCACGCGGTATATGGGTTGCGCATAGCTACGCTAAAGGGCGGAACAGCAGCGGGCACACTGGGGTCAGAGAGGTAATGCACCACTTCCTCTGTCGCACGCCAAGGATTATAAATCATAGAGAGAGAGCGAAAAAACAAATGAGTACATGAGCTACATATACACATAGGCACTTACATCATCGATCAGGAACAACAGCTAGCGGGCATTACTATGGATGTGGGTGGCCAGCAAAGGGAAATACACACTCCGACAATTCCTTCTGATGGGCCACGATTCTGGTATCCTCTCCTGGACTCCTCCCTCTCTTCCACCCCATACACATGCCTCTCTTCATCTGCATATAATCCCCCTTTCTTTTATTATTATTATTTACTGTTCCTTCGTTCTTCACATCCTCTACACATGCACATACACTTATATCAGGAGATAATTCAGGGGACTTGGAGCAAAGCGACACAGTTAGTGTCGTTCCATAAAAAAGAAAGCCCAACCACTAAAAAAGTGCGTGCGCTGGACGCTTTGAGAGACTCCCAGTCTGCCAGTGGTGAGCGGCACAGTGTATCATAATAGTACACATTGTGGTGACGGAGGGCTACATAATGCAGTCATCGCACTCGCTGTCGTTCAAGGTGGTACTGCTAGGGGAAGGCCGAGTGGGCAAAACGTCCCTCATCTCCCGCTACGTCAACGACATGTTTGACAGCGATCAGAAGAGCACCACACAGGCAAACATGTATTGCTCCAAGATAGTACCGATTGACGAGACTATTGTGAATGGTGGGGGCGCCCGGGCCAGCACGATGGGGCCTTCTCTCACCACGGTGCAGCTCTCTCTCTGGGATACGGCAGGCCAGGAGAGGTATCACGCCCTCGCTCCGACTTACTACCGCAACGCAGACGCCGCTATGCTTGTCTACGATGTGTGCGATCGTGACTCTATGGAGCGGGTGCGCACCTGGGTAGTGGAACTGCGCGCGGTTGTCGGGGATCGTATTGAGCTCGCCCTTTGCGGAAACAAGTGCGATCAGCCAGCTGGCGATCAGGAGGTCACCCTGGAGGAGGGCACGAAATTAGCAGCGGAACTTGGCGCCACACTGCACTTCCGCACCAGCGCCAAGACGGGCGAGAACGTGGCTGAGGCCTTTAGTGCTGTGGCTTCGAGCCTCGCTCGGGAACAGCTCCAGTGGCAACGACAGCAGCAGGAGCAGCGCGGTGGCGCTCCTTTCCGCGGGAGGCGGCCTGGACTGCTGCGAATCATCGATGGAGATGGCTCCGTCTCCCCCGTGCCCTTCGACTCCGAGGGCACGAAGGAGCAGCGCACCATGGCGGACTACGACGACGCCGTGACAGAGCCGCGGCGTGGCCGCAGTCGGCGCACGGTCACCCTGGACGCACCCCCACTACCAGCGACAGGTGACCCAGCCCCGGCAGCTGGGGGAGGGGTTGGCAGCGGCGGGTGCTGCTGAGTCTTCTTTGCCTACCGCTTGAGACAGGAAAGGACTGCATGCACCCCTCCCCTTTCTCCTCCTCTTCCACCCATTTCCTATCCACACCAGGGAAATAATCTGTAGTCTAGGGCGGGCGGTGGCGGATGGGTCTTCTCGATGCCATCTCGGAATTTGTACGGCGTTTGTCGGGGCGTGCACGCTTTGTGGTCCATGTGTGCGCGCATTGATCATGTTGTTTTGTTTTTTTCCCTTTCACTGTTCGATATCAACTGCTACATCACAGTACATTACATGGGCGTATTTCTGTGCGATGGCACGTGCCCCCCTCTCCCCCCAGAGAGAGCCCTCGTTTGGTCACGCCAAAAGTGGCGTATCTGACTTAGGCAGTGGAAACTCTCTGTTGAGTGATGCTGTTTGTGCAGTTGAGCCTCTTCTCGATCATCTCCATTTTTTTCCCCTAACCTTTTCTCTTCCGTCCTTCATACTATTCGGAAATAATAATAATAACAAAACTAACATACCTTAGTGGTAGTTTTGTTATTTTCTTCTTCTTTTCCCTTTACATAAACGTTATCGCCAGAACTCAGGCGCGCGTGTGAGCTTCTCCCAGTTCTTTATTCTCACAGTGTTCACTGAATCGGAAGTGAAATATCTCGTGAGGCATAGACACATATAGAGCTCTGCCGCTGTGTGTTGCAGTTAAAAGTCTGTAATTGCTCTTTTGGCATTTGCGTGTCTAGTTTTCGTTTTTAATCAAGGCAGTATTTTATTTTTTTAACTCTTGAGGAATCTTTTCTTCACGCACATATATTTTATTTATTACTATTAGTAGTTTCCTTTATTGTACTTTGTGTGTTCTGTGCTTTTTCGCCCTTTTCTTTTCCCCCCTTTTTTTGAGTGTCTGTACTTTCCTCTGTTTGTGCTTTTCTACCTCCCTCCTTTCCCCCCTCTCTCCCTTTGAGAGCAATAGTAACGGAGAGCGAAGAAACGCTGGCGCTGCGGTAGGTGACAGCCGATTACTTGCTTTGCGTATCGCGTGACTTGTTGTGTACCTGTGTGTGTGCTGCATACATAAGCAACCAGATACACACACGCACCAACTTGCATCACCTAGACGCAAGGTGAAGAAATCAAGGAAGAGCAAAGTGCCGCATTTTTAGAGCTGCGCGCTTTGCGTGTGTGTGTGTGTGCGTTTGACTAAGCGTGGAACTGGCTAGTATATATCTCGTCATTGCAACTCCAGCGTACACGCGCGCACTAGCAGCGTCAGCAGCAGTGCCAACCCAGGTTACAAATTCATAACAAAAAGTGACCGGTACAAAAGGTAGGGCAGCCGAGGGCAATCCAAGTTCAACTAATAAAGCTAATGCTCCACGATCGTATTGAGGATCTTAGCAGCACGCAGGGATGTGCCGTGCGTTACCTTCTTTCTGCTGTTGCGAAAAACACCTTTCAGACGACACTGACCACCCTTGAGCAGTTTTGCAACCGCTCCACGGAGTACCACCGCTTTATCATCCGGTGTGCCGTCAGCTCGTTGCTGAACAATCGCAGCGAGGAGCGGGCGCTCGTGGCGGCGAAGCTGGTGGGCACCGCACTTGACCGCTCCAATGGCCTGACACTTGTGGCCCCCGCGCTGGACGAGGCACCAGCCACCTTCACCAGGGACGCCTTTGCTGATCTCATGACCAACGACCTGAAGCTCTCCGAGATGCAGCAGATGCAGCTCACTATGGCGCTGGCGCTGGGCAGCACGCCGCAGGGAAAGTCCGTTGCCAGTGCCTTTCTCGAGGACTTCAGCGTGCCGCAGGCTGTCCTCAAGGAGGAAGACGGCGGCGCGCGCGCCTCCGCGCTGCTATCGAGACAGATGGGATGCTTGCAGGGCCTCGGCACACAACTGGCCCCAGCGTGTGAAACGGTGCTTCTTCCGCAGGGTGGCAGCTCTGGTGGCCGTGTGAGCGTTGCCAGCGTGCTGCGGGAGCTCGGCACCGGCTGCGTGACTACACTGGCGGACTCGCGCGAGCTGCTGAGCATTTTTCCGCACAAGTTCACGGAGAGGGATGTGGCGGAGGTGCTGGGCTTCTTCGCCTCTGGTGGCACGTCTGTGAGCGACAGTAGCACATACACGTCACTGATGGTGGCATCTGGCAAGATGGCCCCGCAGTCCTTTGGCGGTAGCACGGTGGTGAACGCGATGCCGCTGCTGGATGCCCTGCACGAGAGCAATAGCTTCTACTGGAACAACATCATTCAGCAGCTTGACTGCGATGGCGCCGACGCCTTCCGCCCCACCAGCCTTTCCGTCGTCTTTGATGCCTATCATAAATTCACGCCCAACTCCGAGTACCCCTCCATCTCCCTCTTCCTGGGCCGCTGGGGCAATGTGAGCCGCCAGCGCGCCATGTTGGAATACATCCTCAAGCAGCCCGACAAGGTGAACCGCAAGGATCTGGACTCAGAGGCCCCGGCGGAGCTGCTGCCCAAGATCAGGCCAACCAACATCACTGCAGTAGAGATGGAGCTGTGGCGCTCCTTCGCTTTCGTGGAGGCCGCCGTGCATGTGGCTAGCCGGGATAAGGACTTTAACACTAACGTGTTTCGTCCCGCTGCCGAGAAGCTGCCTCTGCTCTTTCTGTATACCCTCCTGCTGGGCAACTTCCAGAGCACGGTCAAAAACTTCACCACCATCAAGTACCTGCTCACCGCCCACTGCCCTGAGTTGGACCTCGTCGCTACCCACATCATCCCCGACGCGGAGAAGCGCGGGCGCCTGGACGCGGTCATCAGCGTCTTCTCTGAGCTCACCGTTACGTGCCCTGCGCGCACGCTGGATGTGCTGGCGATGGTGCTCAAGTGCAAGTCCGTTGTGCGGCGCTTCCTCAAGTCTAGCGGGAGCCCGCGGCTGGTGGTGGCGATCGCCATGTGCATGGATGAAGCTGGGGATCCGAGCGAGAAGTGGCTTCAGAGGGCGCTGGAGGGGAAGCTGCACTTCCGCGTCAACGCCACGGAGAACCGCTTCTCGGTGGCAATGCACATTGTGGAGGTTGCGGAGATGCTCCAGGATAAGCAGATGTACGTCGCGAGCGCCACTGCGGCACTCAACACGCTCATCGCGTCCCCGGTGAAGGATATGCTGCAGAGCGTGATTGAGTGCGCGCGTGGGTTACTGGCCTCGATGGACTCCCTCTTCCCCGAGGACGTGGAGAATGAGGCGACGGAGTTCTTTAAGAAGATGTACGTTGAGGGGAGCACCACCGCCGCCGTGGCCATGATCGAGCGGCTGCTTTTGAGCACCGCCTCGGCTCGGGACAAGCAGTTGTACGCCTGCATTGTGGGCATTCTCTTCGATGAGAGCCAGGCCATCGCGTGCTACCCGCTGAAGGAGCTGCAGCTCTTCGCCGCGCTCTATGGCCAGATGATCGCCAATGAGCTGCTACCCCCGAACCAGCAGCAGCGCGCTTGGGGCCTGTTGCTTCCCGCTATTGTGAAGCCCAGCAACTTCGCCGTGGAGGAGTACGGCATCATCGCGCTGGAGCAGATCAAGCCCCGTCTGGCGGACTGGCCCCAGTACGGCCGTGCTCTGCGCCACATCAAGGACCTGGACTACCGCGTGCCGGGCATCATAGCGGCCATTAACCGTGGCATCCGGCAGGAGGAGGCTGCAAAGAACCCCACGGACACCGGCGTCGAGAGCCCGACCGCCGCCCAGCGGAAGGCGCTGCCGGTTATGGACCCCGCCATCGTGACAGCCGCGGCACACCAGTCCAAGACCGACGACAACGGCGTGTCTGCTCGCCTGCACACACACGACATCAGCACGCTCCTCACAAACAAGAACGTCACGGCGCCCCCACGTGTAATTCAGGACCAGATCAACTTCCTCATTGGCAACACCGATTTGAATAACCTTGCGAACAACGCCCGGGACTTGTCCGACCTGCTGCGCCCTGAGTACTACGAGTACTTCGCCGACTACATCGTTGTGAAGCGCGCGGCGCTGGAGCCCAACTACCACAATATGTACCTCGACCTCATCGGCAAGCTGCACGCCAAGCAACTGGATCATGCCGTGCGTGTGGCTTCCATCACCGCGGTGAAGCGGCTGCTGTCATCGGAGAAGATTTGCAGCGACGCCAGTGAGCGGACGCTGCTGCGAAACCTTGGCGCCTGGCTCGGCCTCATCACACTGGAGAAGAACATTCCTATCCTTCAGAACGATCTGAGTATCCGGGACCTCATTCACCAAGGACTGCGTGACGGGAAGCTGGTGCCGGTTGTGGCCTTCGTCACCCGCGTCATGACGAGCTGCGCCAACTCGCGCTTCTTCTGCTGCCCTAACCCGTGGACGATGGCCCAGCTCTGCCTGCTCCTGGAGATGTACAACCTGCCTCATCTCAAGCTCACCCTCCGCTTCGAGGTGGAGCTGATCTGCAAGACGCTTGGCATCACCCTGCAGGAGGTGGACCAGTACTCCAGGGCCCACCAGTCCCTCGCCACCACGCGGGTACGCCTGGCCGACATCTATCTCACCATCACCATCGCGGACAGCCCGGACTTCCAGGTGGTGGAGGGGAAGAATGGACTGCCAGATATGCCAATGAGCGGGGCCCCGCTCCAGCAAGCCGCCCCGCTGATGGAGCTGCGCGTCAGTGCGCAGCCATTCCAGCCTAAGGAAACGATGCTATCGAGCAGTCACAGTACCCCCGCTGCAGCTGGCTCTGTGACTGCTGCTGGTAGCGGCGCTGGTGGTGCCCCTGGTTCTGCTGCTGCTGCTGCGGGTGGACTCCCACCCAATGCCATGGATGAGATCATGGCGCAGCTCGACATGCCTCGGCGTCCACCAGTTGTTGTGTCTCCTGAGACCGTGCATGTGAACGATGAGACGGCACTGATGATGGGGCCACACACTGCCGAGTACCGCCAGTTGCTTGCCGCGACGTTGCGTGGTGTGGTGGAGGAAGGCTATATCAACTTCGTCTCCCGCCCTGTGAATGTGGCGATCATCTCAACGATTAGCATTGTGGTAAAGGACTTCACAAGAGATACCGATGGGGAGAGCATGTTACTCGCTGGCGAGGCCATGTCGCGATCGCTCGCGTCAAGTTTGTGCTTCGCTACCGTGCGTGAGGTGCTGCCGGAGATGCTGCTGAAGGCGGCCACGGCGGTGGCCGACCGCGTGCTTGATCCATCGGGCCCCGCGGAGCGGAGGGTGGTGCTGCGCAACTCCATCATTACCTCCAACACCGACTTGTGCATGCGTGTGCTAGAGTACACAGCCGGTGAGGAGGCTGCGAAGAATGTGCGGGCGAAGCTCATCCAAATCGTCCACGAGAAGACCTTGGCTCAGTCGAAGAACGAGCCCCTCAACATCCCACAGGACCAGATCGACGCTGCTCCGCTCCTCAATATCCTAGGCCCCATGCTGCGTCCGCCAGGCCGCATCCCGTCCCCACAGCGCGACGTGTACACTGACTTCTTCAACTACGTCCCCTCCGTTCCGCTCTTCAACTGGAACCTGCGCGCTGTTGAGGAGTCTGTGTCGCGTTATTACAACATGGAGAAATGCGTTCCTCTCGACCTGACGAGCCCTGCCTTCACTGCACCCAATCCCAGCGAGGGCCATGCGCTCTTTCATCAGCGCTTGATCGCCATCGTTGCCCTCATCACAGGCGACTCTGCCTTTACCTATGTGAACCTGCTCTTCACGAAGCTCATGAACCTCACCATCTCGCAGGATCGGACCAACAAGGAGTTGGGCAACCCCAAGGCGGCTGGCCCGGATTCGGCGCAAACGCTAGAGAACGCAACTGTGGCACGCAACGCCCACATTGCCGAGCTTCTGAGCCAGACATACCTCCTACTTCTGCAGAAATGCCTGGAGCGTGGCGGCGAGGCAGTGCGTGAGGAGTTCACACGCCTGTACCTGAAGAGCGAGCACCGGTACTCCTTCGCGGCCCTGACCACTGACCTCATGCGCATTCAGATCATCAACTGCGGACGTCTCGACGAGGACCTCTCCAATATCCTGAGGACTGGCGTGCCTAACTGCGTCAACTACGCGAGTGACATGATCACTGCCGTGCTCATCCGTGAGAAGCTGGCCACCTCGCGAGACATGCGGCGCACGCTGAACACTCTTGGCAGCATCGCTCACTCTCGCAACACGCAGCGAGGCGGAGCCGCCGCCGCTGCCGCCGCTGCCCCGGTCCCCACGCCTGCCCACATCGTCACGCAGCCCCTTGCAAAGCTCGTCGATCCGGGTGTCACGAAGTTGGTCATGCGCACAACACTGACGGAGTCTGAAGAGAAGGTGACGCTCGTACGCGGCCTCCTTGACGAGTGGATCTCCACGTGGTCGCGCAAGGGTCACCGCCACCAGGGAGACGACCGCAACCCTTCCATCGACTTTGTGAAGCTGTTGCAGAAGAATGACATGCTGGAGACCACAAACCTGGCCGCCT
Organism: Ecitophya simulans; assembly: GCA_027574965.2. Lineage (NCBI taxonomy): Eukaryota > Metazoa > Arthropoda > Insecta > Coleoptera > Staphylinidae > Ecitophya > Ecitophya simulans. Next base: position 5,746 of record JAODGE020017750.1, on the reverse strand, counting down.
TTCTCACCCTCAGCATCCGCTTCTGCGTGGAGGACTACGCCACCGCGACGCTTGAGCTGCAGCGGGAGAGCCCCGAGTACCTCGCTCGGCCTAACATTGGAAGCAAGCCTGGCGCACCACCCCCACACCACTCGCCATACTCCCTGAAGGCTTTCACCAAATGCGATGGGTTCACGGATCTCGTGTTACTGCTGCTGCGCTGCTGTTCGCTGCGCAGCGAGGTGCCTCACGAGAAGCGTGCCGAGACGACGCTGCTGAAGCGGGTGCTGGATATGCTGTGCTGCGTCCTGATCAACGATCACGACTGCGCGTCACAGAGGCGCACCGTTGCCAACGCGAAGCCCCTGCCCGCTGACACAGCTTGCATCCCCGTGTTCATGCAGCAGCCGTACGTGAGGCTGTTTAGCAATCTGATTGTCATGATACAGCGTCAGGATGCCTCACGGGACCACAATTCACTGGAGATCACCACCACTTTTCAGACGATTCTTCATCGCCTGCAGCCAATGGAATACCCAGCCTTTGCCTTCGGTTGGTTTGAACTGGTCTCTCATCGTATCTTCATCGCGCGGTGCATGCTGCAGTCATCCATGTGGGGCCGCTACACGGAGCTCCTCATTGACGCCATCAAGTTTGTGGAGTTCCTGACCCAGGGTGGCGGCATCTCCTCCAACGGCCTCATTTTCTACAAATCCCTCTTCAAGCTGATGCTCATTCTGCTCCACGACTTCCCGCAATTCCTCATCGCCCATCATTACCCACTCTGCGACGCGATCCCATCCACTTGTGTGCAGATGCTCAACACGGTGCTCTGCTCGTTCCCACCAGACATGCGCCTTCCAGAGCCCTTCCAGCACGTTCCGAGCGACTATCGCGACATGATGACGCCGGTCGAAGCGGAGGGGGTGCAACTGGAGTGCATCCACGCTGTGTTCGAGGAGCACGAGAAGGACGGTTTCCCAGTGCGGGCCATGCTGAAGCGCTACATGTCGGCCCCCGAGGAGGTGATGCCGGAGTCTGCGATGCGCAGCATCTTTGAGCGACTCATGGCGACGCCGCGGTGGTCGCTGATGAATGCGGTGGTACTATACGTTGCCATTCAGCATCTCATCTCATACCATGGCTCCGACCTGCCCCCAAAACTTGGGACGTCGAATGCGTTCCGGTTGTACAGGTACCTATGCAATCACTTTGACACAAAGCACCGTTATCACTTCCTTTGTGCCTGCGCGCATCACCTACGATACCCGAATATTCAGACCAACTACTTTGCGCAGCTCTTCTTTAACCTCTTCCTCCCCGACCCCTCCGTCGATGCTCACACCCAGACGTGCATCCAGGAGCAGATCACGCGTGTGGTGGCGGAGAAGACGGTGATTGTGCAGCCGCACCCGTGGGGCGCCCTCAATACCTTCGTTGAGCTGATGCGCAACCCACAGTTCTGCTTCTGGGATAAGGGCTTCATTCACACGAACCACCTCGAGCAGGTATTCACGAAGCTGCGCCGCACGGTGGAGTCCCGAAACGCTGGACAGCAACAGCAACAGCAACAGCAACAACAACAGCAACAACAACAGGGTCGCAAGAAGTAGCATAACTGTAGGCAATCTTTCCCCTCCCCCCTGCGCGTGTACTTCCACCTGTGAGCATCCTCTCGTTATTGAAGCGTGCATACTTTATATAGTAGAAATAGGCATAACAGGAAGAGAGAAAAATAAATAATGTATGCTATTTTAATGTACGCCACCTCGCAAACTCCACGCGAAGGGGGAGCGCTACGATCCCTACCAGGTGCATGGCATCATGGGATCACTGGTTATGTGATCAGCAATCAGACAGACCTATTTTCCCACTCTACCCCACGTAATGGTGTATGCCGATCCATAAATAAACAGAACCCGTTCTTGCTTGTCCTGCTCAGCCTGGTAAGTGAGAATTATAGCTCAAAAATAAATATATAAAGAAAGGAGAGGAAGAGCGCGGAGGTGATACACATGCACACGTGTTTGTGCTGCACACTCGGCAGATCTAAATAATGATGTGGGCGAGCAAAGGAAAGAGAGACAAAAATTTCAAAGGGGAAATCGGCATACCTATACATGGATGAAGGAGGTGAGGGCTAAGTACTTACGTATGCACGCATACACACACACACACACACACAATTAAGCACAATAAATACCTGCCTTGTTTTCCACTTTTTGTGATATTTTTTAACGATTGATTTTGTATTCTTCGGATTTTTTTCCCCTTCTTCTCACCAATCGTAGCGACCCTCAACACTACGCCCCACTCAGTAACTGAGCAGCGACAGTACCACGGCCCACTGTTTACAGTAATAGGCGGGGATGTTACCCAGCCCACTACCTAGGGGTGATCCACACTCTCCCTTTCCCCCTCTGAGTGTGTCTCAGCTTCATTTTCTTTGTTTTGTTCCGATACCTCCACACCGTGTGCTCGATGTCATTCTACACCGCCTCCCTCCTCTCCCTCCTTGTACGTACGCCTCACTACCAACAATTGTAGAGTATACATATATATATATATATATATATATATATTGCATTAGCCCATCCACTGATCAAGCACACTTGCGCACCATACCACTCTGTTGTTCATGTCCTTAATGAAGCTCTTCACGGAGAAGGCGAATCATCAGGCGCTCAAGGCGGTGCTTTGTGCCACATTCACGAGGCAGCCGCTCGAGATAACGCTGGCCAATGCGTACAGCACGCCGTACATGCAGCTACCCACTATCGCCCTTCCTCTCTACGCGCCGAATGAGATGGTGAAGGCACTCCTCGCCCAGCCTCCTCACACCTCGTCTGGGGAGGCCCACAGCCACTACGCTCCGCCCGCCAACGGCTCCTTCGAGGAGGAGGAGTGGTTGGACTGGGAGTCCACCTCGCTTACCCCCGCACTCGCCCCGCTCTACGCGGAGCGCCGGCTCACCGGTGAGGCGGTGGCGGCACTCCAGAAGCTCAACGACGCTGTTGCTAAGAATGGTGGCGTCTGCGTGTGTCGCTCCCCCGAGGCAGAGAGGGCCTCCTTTGTGGTGGACAGCGTTGTCTTCGCTGCGCTGCTGCCCGCGCTTTGTGACGGTGGCCTCCTAACCGCAGAGGAGCGTGCTGGGGTGCCGGCGCTGGTGGAGTGGTTTAACGCGTTCCAGTCCCGCAACGAGGAGCTCCTCGCCGCGGCGTGTGAGATGCTATCTGTGCAGGAGCCCGGGGACTTCCTCCGCGTGCCCCGGGTGTACGATATCTCCCCTGTGCTCACCAAGACCTTCTTCGCGACGACGCCCATCTACTACGTGAACGCCGCACCACACATCGGGCACGTGTACAGCACCCTCATCGTCGACGTGCTCGGCCGCTACCACCGCGTGAAGGGCGAGGACGTTTTTGTGATGACCGGCACCGACGAGCATGGGCAGAAGATTGCGGAGGCGGCCAAGAAGAGTGGGGTCTCCCCGTACGACTTCACCACGACGGTGTCAGAGCAGTTCAAGCAGTGCTTCAAGGATATGGGATATAACATTGATTACTTCATCCGCACCACCAGCGCCACTCACCGCAGCGTCGTGCAGGACATGTGGCGCACCCTGGAGAGCAAGGGGGACATCTACCTTGGCAAGTACGAGGGGTGGTACTCCGTCAGCGACGAGTCCTTCCTGACGGCGCAGAGCGTGACGGATGGCGTGGACAAGGACGGGAAGCCGTGCAAGATTAGCCTTGAGAGTGGCCACGTCGTTACCTGGGTGGAGGAGGAGAACTACATGTTCCGCCTCAGCGCTTTCCAGGAGCGCCTGCTCAAGTACTACAACGAGAACCCGACTTGCATCGTGCCGGAGTTCCGTCGCCGCGAGGTCATTCGCACGGTTGAGAAGGGTCTCTTCGACCTCTCCATCTCCCGCAAAAAGGAGTCCGTCCAGGGCTGGGCCATCCCCGTGCCTGGTAACGTGCAGCACTACATCTACGTCTGGCTCGATGCGCTCTTCAACTACTACTGTGGAGCCCGCATCCGCATTCTCCCCGACGGCAGTGAGGAGCTCGTTGAGGACCACCACATGCTCCATCGCTGGCCCGCCGACGCCCACGTTGTGGGGAAGGACATCCTCAAGTTCCATGCTATTTACTGGCCTGCCTTCTTGCTCTCTGCGGGCCTCCCGCTCCCTAAGAAGCTCGTCGCGCACGGCTGGTGGACAAAGGATCACAAGAAGATCAGCAAATCGCTGAACAATGCCTTTGACCCGGTGGAGAAGGCTCAGGTGTATGGCTTCGACACGCTCAAGTACTTTCTCCTCCGTGAGTCGAGCTTTGCCGATGATGGAGACTACAGCGACAAGAACCTCGTAGCCCGCCTCAACGGCGAACTGGCGGATACCCTCGGCAATCTGGTAATGCGCTGCGTGGCACCCAAGATTAACCTGAAGGGGGAGTGGCCAACGCCCAGCGACTACACTGAGATGGACAAGGCTCTTATCCACTCCATCAACGCACTCGGTGGCACAGCCGACCACTTTTACTGCATCCCTGACATTCAGAAGGCCCTCATCGCCATCTTTGACGTTCTCCGCGCCATCAATGGCTACGTGACAGCGACCACTCCATGGAAGCTGGTGAAGACGGATGCCGAGCGGCTCGGCACAGTCCTCTATGTGACGATGGAAGGTGTGCGTGTGTGCACGACGCTGCTGCAGCCGGTGATGCCCGTGAAGAGCGCCGAGATTCTGGCCGCACTCGGCGTCCCGGAAGAGAAGCGCGTGGGCGTGGCGAACTTTGTCTATGGTGCCATGGCTCCTGGGGCGCCAGTTGGTGGTGTGGCGGAGGGTCAGGTGATCTTCAACAAGGCCGATCCTTTTGTGTAATATATATATATATATATATTTCTCCTTTTGTGAGCCCCGACGGTGAAGGATGGAGGAGTAAAAGCAGCAGTAAGGAAAGAGAAACGACGTAGGCAGTTGAACAGACCACTACCGATATGAGGTGTGTGCATGTGTGTGTGTGTGGAAGGGGGAGGTCCGTGTAGGAGTATCCAGAGTTGAATGGAGGAGAGGAGGGACGGATGTGATCCAGAGATTGGCGGTGTGGGGTCGTAGATGAGGGGAGCGGATCCACTTCGTTTCTCTCCCCCCCTCTCATGTTATTGAGTCTCGCTTATGGTAACTAAGCTGGCTCGCTATGTGTTACGTGTGTGTGTATGTGTGTGTGAATGTGGGATGCGTTCTCTGAGTCTTTTTTGCTTTCGCTTCACCTCAGGAGCGATGGAAGGGTGTGGCGGGGGGCGGGGCGGAGCTGGGGAAGGCTCTCAACACCGAGAGAAAATAAAGTCCTCACGCTGCGTTCCTGCGCATTTCTTATGCAAGGCACATGGAATCAGAGGCCCCCCGCTCATCCTCAGCTGTCAACCGTATCGCACGTGCAGATCACTCCATTGAATCAATAGCTACTTTTCTATTCACAGTAATATATATATATACATATATATCCATTTAGCAACATTACCACCATCACACGTTTCGCAGAAGCAATGACAGGAGCAGCATTTAACTGTACTCTACATCATAACGAAAAAAAATATATAAATATAAAGTATATAATAAAAAACAAGCATTACAATCATAATCTCACATGGGCACACCTATGAACATGGCACAGTCTCATTGCACCAACTATTTTTTTTATTTACTCCCCCCCCCTCATGTCCCCCCATTGCACTGTACATTGCCTTCCTCTCTCTCTCC
>JAODGE020017745.1:0-10261 GCA_027574965.2 Ecitophya simulans | reverse complement strand
TATTTATAGATGTCAAAGTCAATTATATTAGTAGATGTTGATTAGCTTGTGTCTAACATCCGACTACCATACAAATACGGTAACAGTGACAATTCTATACCAACAACCACGATCAACCCTATATATTATGTAGCTATTATAATGATAGATTAATATTACTATAGCAGTAGACGGTAGAGTCGACAAAAACCATACCAATACTAATAAGTACAAAATAGCCTAATACGTAAGTGATAAATGTTTTCATCTTTTACTGACTATTAATATTATGTCAACATAATTTTTTAGAATTTTAGATATTTGTAGCTATTTTATTATTGAAAAAACTAGTCTAGTTGGCACACTTTTCGTCAAAGCCACCCAAATTGCGAAACAATTTTTTATTTTCATTTTTTAGCGCAAAACAAAGATGGATATTACTCTTGCAATACACGTTTTTTTTTTAATCAAAACTGTTTTTGTATAAATGCATTTTCTGTCACTTGTCTCAGTGTCACCGTCGCGACATGACTTTAAGTTAGAAGAAGAAATACTTTACGTTAACCATAATTGCGAATCTCTTGAATGTATCTACGATGCCTACTAAATAAGGTGACATAGTGTAGCAACTAGGTAATTTACTTTTCAGTTATATAGAAAAAAATTGTACATATTTTTGAAAAGTGGGAAAAAGATTAAGCAAAAAGAAAGTGATGTATATACCGACATGGCTGTTGTACAGTAAAAGTTAATATAAATATAGTTGGTTAACATGTATTAATACCTTTATATTGCTATTTATCCTAATCTCCAGTTTTTAAAGGTAGATATGTAAGTGCTGCATGGAATAAACAACACATTATCGAAAACAACGGAATCAGAAAATTGGCATTCTAATACACACCCTGACATCTGTTAAAGTACATCGCATTCAAATCATTCAAATTTCACGCTGACATCTGTGAGCAAGGGAAACAACCAATAATGGGTAGCTCGGGCAGACATCTATAGTGTGTTAAGTAACTGAACGTAGAGTAACTGCCTAACAACGCCGATAGCGAAGGCGTCACGGGCCGCACGGAACGCGCCGAACGCGCGCGCCAGCGAACCACGCGAGCGCGACGAGCCCTTGGCTTTAAAAGTCCCGCTTGTTTCGACGAAGGCCATGAGCGCCGTGTGTAGCACGCAAACTCCGTGAAACAAGCAAGACACGCGTAGGACCGCAGCCCGTCTTCGTCGCGCTCGCGCGTGCTCGCACGCAGCGTCTCGCTCGACGACTGCTGCGACCGGGATGGAAGGTGGTTATCGTATTTTGTGATGATGTGATGATATCCAACCCGTCGTGCTGTTATAAACAAAAATTTGCGAACAAAATAAACAGAATCGCGCGATCGTTGCAAGCGCTGCGCGTTTCCTTCGCGACGCTTTGGAGGCTGTAGATTTGGTTTTCGACGTTTTCGAATCGTTTCGGTGGTACGTACGTAACGAAATTGATTCCTAGCGCACGGGATACCCTGTAAGGTTATATTCGATTCGAGCTTCGCGTTTATCCTAGAATCCATAAAACTAGTCCGGCAAACAGTGCGAAGTATAGTCATGTGTGATGCTGTACGGTTTTCAGGTGTATCGCTTGCCGTCTTAGGCAAACTCGCGTGAGATTTTCGTCATAATGGGATAAACATTGCCCAAAGAGCTGCAAGAGTGATTATCCAACTTGGAGTAGACCACTAAGTTCTAATGCAGTTTGTATTTCTATGTCACAATGATGAAACATCATTGCATGCTTGAGGACGGGGTACAGGGACATTAAGTGGTGAGTCCGGCTTGTCTGCTTCTACGCTGTAGTCTAATGCATTTTTGTAGCTTCTCAGTTAAACAATTCAATCACAGACCCATAGGCTACTACTGTAACAAAGCTTGAAAAGATGAACAGGGAGGATACCAATGCACAACTAGGGCAATATCGAGGATTCTATCATAACAGATCCAAACCGAGTGGTAACCTGCACAAACAAAATGTTGTTCACTATCCATGGATAAATAATCAGCAAAGGTATACTTTTTAATGTGCTCCATACATTTTTTTAATATTGACAACTTTGATTTAGTTACCTTTTCGTTCACCTTTGTGTATATAATATTTATTAATAGAATTCCATTTCCAAGAAGCAGTGGAGGTTGGTTCAAGCCATCACCGGCCAACCAAAACTATTATCCACAAAACAGGGCGCCTATATCGCCCTGGCAGATTCCGAGGCCCGTACCGCCGCCGAAGATACCGCCGCTTTTGCCGCCACCGCCGCCACCGGCACCCGCCCCGAAACCAGCGTCAACGTTAGAGGATCATATTCTGGCGAAGGTTCAGCATAAATCTAGCGCCTTACAACGGCAGTTGAATGAACATCCAGATGCCGAACTCCACCTGCCTTCGATGAATAACCAAAGTGACGACACCAGCGGCAATATTCACGCGGCGCTGGGTTATCTGCAAGCCACCGCTGACACCACTGCCGCCGAACTTAGCAGCAACAAGAAGAAGCATCACAAGAAGAGCACGCAACAAGAGTATGCAGACGATGTGATCGAAATCGTTGGCATCGTGCGCCAGCTGGATCGTGAGAAACGTCTTCTGCTCTCGCGCGAAATAAGGGACATCCATAACAAGACAAGAAATATTGGCGAATGTGTGAACATTCAAAATATTAATCCGGACATCGCCATTAAGCTAGAAGTATTACCCGAAGAGTTCATCGCGTCGATTTCGAACAATCTTGGCATTGACATGGAGCCGCTCCCGGAAGATGTTCGAACTTCAGCGCACGACTCCACGTTTTCCTACTTGGAAAATTCAAATGCTGATAGGGGTAGTTCGTCGTCGAATCACCAACAGAATCGCACGTTTCAGCAGCCCGTGGAACCATACCCATCAAGTAACAGATATGAGAATAACTACGAAAGCAGTGCTCGAAGTCGCGATAACGCGGTCCCGGACATAAAGCACGAAAAGTCAGGATACACTCGCAGGGTAATGAAGTGTCACATCAGACCTGGGCGCGCAGAGTGTCGCGGTTCAGATAAAGTAACTTTGAAGCGAAAATTCGACGATGATAGAAAATCACCGCAGCCCGTACCACCTCCCAGTTCAACAATGAATGTCGATGCCAATCAAATAATGCAGCCGCCACCGCCAATAAAAATTGGTCCTCAGATATCCGATTATCATAAAATTCGCCCGATTGAAGAATCGTACGAGTCGTACATGCAGCAACGCTTCGAGTCGGCCGGGGAAAGCTCGAAAGGACATCGCGCGGGCCTCAAGAGCGAATCGCAAGCGGAGAAGTCCGATGGGCACCGCGCGAGTCACAGGACTGAATCGCAAAACGCGTCATCCGAATTAAACGGTTTTCACGACGAGGATGTAGTAGTTAGGGAGAATTTTAAATTAGGCAGTCCGGATGGTAGTAGGTGGAAGCGGAAAATCGTGCGTGTCTCGAAGAAGCGCGTGCGGCTGGAAATGGAAGCGGAAGCTCAAATGAAATTAAAAGAACAGCGGGAAAGGGACGAGAAAACCGTTGCGGCTGAGAAAGCCGCACCGACTTTGCAAAATGGCAGTATTGACGAAAAGATGACCGTGCCCGACACATCTGCAAATGCCACGGAAGAAAATCGACTCTGCGCCTCACCCGACGCAGCCGATACAGTGGAAAACGAACCCGAGTTGGAGCAGAAGGAAGTTGAGCAAAGCCAAAGCGCCGAAAATGTTACGGCGAAGGACGCGCATGAATCGCCGCCAAGGATTAGTGAGGCGAACGTTTCCAATTTGTCAAATGTGCTTGTTTTAGAACTTAGCAAACCGGGTACGTACATACTCGCACAGAAGGCCAAAGGCAAGCTGGTGAACAAAAGCGTGATTTCTACAAGCGTGCCTTCGCCGGAAGATACGCCAGAAACGCAGCCCGAAGCTCAAGCCACCGAATCCGCCGTTACGTGCGATGGTGACGTGGCTGTTGCGAAAGCTCAAGCGCCTAAGAAGTCGCGCTTCAAGTCCAATTCGAATCAGGCGCATCGCAAGACCCTACCTGGCAGATACCAAATGTCGTTCAAGACTAAACAGGGCGTCGCAATGTATCGTAAATCGAGATATAGTCGATTACCACTCAAAAATAAAGTCGCGAAAGTCGTCTCCAAAAAAGATTCCAACCAAAGTCCCAAAGAAGATAAAGCATCGTTCCTTTCGTTGTTCAATCTCATGAAGACGCCCAGGAAAGGCAAAGGCCAAAATACTACCGAGGACTCGACTGTGACCAGGTTACGCAACAAAAACAAGAGCCTCAAACAAATGATTAAGCAGTTGATTTCGATCGACAACAAAATAGAATCGCTGCTGGGCGAACGTCGCGAGATTTACAAGATTTTCGACGCGCTATCCTCGTCCGAGAGCGAAGACGATTACTCAAACACGCAAGAGGCTCCAACGCGTGGGCACAGTGCAGAAACTCAAGAAAAACAGGCGAAACCCGAGAAGGACGTTCTCAGTAGGGAACCGCCCAAGAAGGATGATCGCAAAAAAGAGAAGCCCGCAAAATTCGTGATAATTGCCAAAAGCGATTCGACAGCCTCGACGGTGAACCCGGTGATGAACTCGGGCGCCTCTTTGGAGCAGGTTTTAACCGAAGTCCTACCCAACGACCCGGAGGAGAATCCTAATCCTGATTCGCCGCCCGATTTTTTAATTCCCTCGATGGACGATTTGTTCTCGATGATTTCGGAACCCGAAAATAAGCCGTCGCTGAGCGAGCCAGCTGTCGCGGAGGAAATGGAGATGCAAGGCGACTCCTACGCGGAGGATTCGAATCCAGTCACCGAATCCGAAAGCAACGACATGGAGTTGGACGCCGATCTTGACGGCATAATGAACATGACCGAATCGGCCAGCAATGAAATTAAATTGGGCACCGGTCTGGGCGGTATCATGAATATTTCTGAGACGATGCCTAATGATATCCTAGAACCCAGTGATAACGAGTGTCTGCTGGAATCTCCGGTAAAGAATCCATTCGTCAAACTAACGAAGTATAACATGACGGACTTGCAACGCATGAAGAAAGATCCCGTTCAAAGTTTTCCGGACGATTTTTTAAATCATAGCAACAACAACGTTAAAATTGAGGATAGCGGAATGGACCCCGATGTTCTTTCGGAGTATTTAGATAATGACACAAATGATAACTTGGATAATACAGGCGTTATTGATTTTATCGGTTGGAAGGATCCCATTTTAGCCATACAGGTACCGTAATTATGTTCACTATAAACCCAATTGTGATTAATCGAATGTAATATTGATTGTAGATAATTAAAAATTTGATTGTGGCCGGAAACGACAAAGGGGTATTATATTACTTTGACACGCAATCGGCGTATCCGATATATCATATGAAGTTATGTTCTGGCGCTATCACTTCGATGGTCTTGCGCGACGACTGCTCGAACGGACGGCTTTATATTGGTTCTTTGAACAGCTACTTGTATCAGTTTGATTACGTGAAAAAAATGGCATTGAAGGTGCCACGCATCGGATTTCCAATTCAATGCCTTGAGTTAGAATGGTCTGTGTTGTATATTGGCTCCTCACGCGGCCATCTAATCAAATTTTGCCTTGCGGTAAGTTCTGGATTAGTTGAAATGTTGTTCGGAATACGTCCGTACTTATTTATGCTCTTTTTTCATAAGAATGGCAGAGCATCTCAACCTATTAAGATATCGCAGGATGCGATAATGTCCATAAAAGGTACAATGGACGGCTCCCGCAAGGTGCTTGTAGTGGCGACGCGCAATTCATCAGTCACGGTTCGAGACGCGTCAACCGGTCTGTTGCTAAGAACGATCGGATCTTCTCAGAGCACGGCCATTTACTCTCTTGTGCTGCACAACAAGCGAGTGTATTGCGGTACTAGTCACGACGATGTATTAGTTTGTAATTTCCACGTGAGTGTGCTAGGAGACTATTGCAATTCCTTGCTATAAAATCTTTTTGATTGTGCGTAGGACGGCACTTCGATGTTTAGTCACAACGAGGGTGGCGGTAGTGGAGTTGTTTCCATGATAGTAGAAGGCAATCTACTCTTCGCAGCCTACTACAGCGGCAAAGTTGGCGTGTACAATATACTGGATGACACATTCATTACCTCAATTTCCGCACCGGATGGTCTGCTATTAAGCATGGCCGTCGTTAATAAACGTGTAAGTAAATGCCATGGCGATGTACGATTGATATTAGGTTCATTAACGAATGTTATATTTCCAGCTGATCGTTGGAACGAAACAGAGTTTTCAATGTATCACACTGCCCGCGACCGTTACAAGTTTACTCTAAACGTCCACGTTCGGGCGATGCATTACTTGACTGCATATTAGAATAAGTATTTTCTCGTTTTATTTAGTTACACGTAAGCGGCGCGCCAGACAAATGTGCCTTATGTACCAAAATTTATTTCCTACCATTAATTTGTCGGTACGAAATAGTTTTTTTTATAGTTTATTACACGGGCATGATTCATTTTTGTTGTTGACTGTAAATAAAAGAACCGTTTTATAGATCTAAGAGTTTCAAACTATATTTGTAATTTGTTTCCAAGAATACAAATTGTGACGCGACGACAAACGATCGTTGTCATACTAAAGTTGTTTCGTATTTTTCTAATAAATGCATAAAATTCAATACATTTCCTATAATGTTAATACCGAAAATAATGACGGTCAGGGTAATTCAACAAGAACGCTGGGGTCGAAAAGGCACCGGCCCTAAAAATCGCTCGGGATGTTTTCTAACCGATTGGGCGTAAATTCTTTTTCTTTTCAGCATTTAACGAGGGCCGCATGATGCAGCTTTTTCCTCAATACGGCGGCGCAACAACAAAGGGAAGGCGAAATATTCGGATAACCGATTAGCGTGAAATTTTTTTCTGCAGGCTCCTGAATTTTATTATTTACGCAGAAGCATTATAACTCGAGAAACGCGCTATTTTAAAGTGCCTATTCCACTAAACATTTTTGATTTTATTTGAGTTTATCACAGCATCCAAGGAAGATACAAATTTTTGTTCGACCGAGGGAAAAACAAAAATAATACACAGGTGAAAACAAAATGAATATATTTTGAACTTATTCTACATATTTTCTTTAAAAAATATATTTAGTTTTCACAAAATTGGAAAACTCACCCTAAATTACATACCTTTAATCTATACCTCCTTCCACCATGAGTTGAACAGTGCTTAATTTTGGATTATTTAACTCAAGAGTAGTTTAGAAATAAATGTAATTGTCTTAAACTATATGAAATCAAAATCATTATAAAGGAATATGCAACAATTCTAAATATTAGATCAATCATCCTCTTGCTCTTCCTCCTCCTCCGTGTTCTCATCCGGAACCATTTCCTCATCGGCGACTTCTTCTTCCTCATCCTCCACGGCATCATCTTCGTCTTCGTCGTCATCGTCGTCAATTTCGTACGTCTTAGTCATAGTCTTGGTATTATACAAATCCATCGTTAAAGCGCTAAGAAACACCGGTATGGAACCCTGCTGCACCAAATGAAAATTAACCATTTTCTCCAGACTGGCGCTGTATTCGTTCTCCAGCAAATTAAAAAAATCATCTTTGCCGGATTGGAAGCAGAGGGTGTCCTCGGATTTCTCCGCGTACATGCTTGTTATTCTGTATTGAGATTGATTCATATCGATCTTGTATCCGAACAAGAGATACGTGACATGGCGCAGTTCACTTAACTTCTTCTTGCAATACTCCTTGATCCGTGTGGTGTTGTGTTCCGCGGCTGCGACTTGTTCTTTCAATGCTTGAACTTCGCGATGATCGATGGTCACGTCGCCGAGACGAGATGCTTCCAAGCCGTCTTCTAATTTCTTTATTTTCCTTTTTAGAGAAACCACTTCGTCCTCAAGACGTTGTTTCTCGGTCTCGCGTTGCTTTATGATGTTCGCCAAAGGATTGTTGGCATTGTGCACAATTCGACCGCGCGCGACGTCCTCGCCAACGAGATATTCTTCCAGCTGTATCTCTAATTTGTCCTTGCGCTGACGCAGCAAATCATTTTCGCTTTTTAACTTGAAGACCTCATTCTGCAAACGGACCAGCTTTTCCGCACGAATGGGCACATTATCCGACGAACATCCCTCGGCGTTTTTAAGATCCGTCTCCAATTTGTGGACGACGTCGCGATATTCCTCGACAGTGCGCTCCAGGCTCTTAATTCTTTCAAACTGACTTTCTAATTGCGCACCGCCAGGATTTGCCACGCTTGCCGGATTCACACAAATCGTCAAGTCCTTTTCGTACGAATCCAACTGCTTGCGGTAACTGTCGCGCTCGCCAATCACAAGTTGAAGTTTCCTTTGCATTCGATTCATTTGCGTCCTCGCTTGCTTAGTGTCATTGTCCAAGCTGGCAATGTGCGCTCGGCATTTTTCCAGTTCATCTTTCGCCACCTTTGCTTCATGCGTGGCGGTGGTGAGGGCCGAATCAAGTTGAATCTTGTCAGTGGTAAGTGCAATTTCTTGTTGCTGAAGACGCTCGAGAACTGAACGAAGGAGTCGAGGTAGACTCGTGTCGGCATTCGACGTTTCACAAATGCTTCGCGCCAACGATCGAAATTCCTCAAGATGCATTTCGGCTTGAGCGTGAGTGATCATCAGTGAGTTCAACTTTTTCTCTTGATCTTTATATTTTAGTAAACGACCCTTTATGTCATGAACTTCCTCCTCCAAAAGGAGTTTGTTGTGCACATGCTGTTTTAGGTTTATATTTTCTTCTCTGAGGTGCAGATTCTCCCTTTCCAATGATTCATAGTTTGAAAGTTTCTGTTGCTGATTCTAAAAATTCATTAATAGTAACTGTACTAATGTAAGAACAGCAAATTAGATTTTCTTGAATTGGCGTAACCATGATTTTTTTTAACAATATAAAAAATTAATTTGTAAATAAACTTATAATTAGTTTACCTTTGCTTGTTGCTGATACTCCAAATACAATTCTTTGTTAAATTCCATTTTCTTGATTTGCTGCAAAGCCTTGTTTAATGCCTGTGTTTTAAGCTCCAGTTCATTTTCACTGTCAGTTTTTTGATTCAATCTTAAGGTCAAGTCTTCCACAAATTTCTTGTGGGCTTCAGTTTCTTCTTTGGCAGCACTATATAACATCTTCAAATCTTCTAGTTCATGTTTTAATTTGCTAATACTGGCAGACTCTTCAGTACTCTGGTCTTGCATATCATCTTTCATTTTGCTCATTATCACCTCTAACTTACAATTCTTCATCTGCATGTCAGCTTTGACCTTAGCAAATTCTGCTTTTGCCTGAAAGTACAACTACTTAGAATGTTCATTAAAACAAATTATCAAATAACATACTTCATTAAATTCTACATTGTTGGCAATCTCTTTCTGCTTGAACCCATCACATCGAGCCTCTAGGTCTTCAATGGTTTTTCTATCTCTTGCCGCACGTGACTTCCACCGCTTCGTTTCAGTCTCAAACAGAATTTGTTCCTCCTTCATTCTCGCCCTCATTTGAGTCAACTGATTGTCCAACTCTTTGGTGTAGTTACGGCTCTCAAGCAAGTCGCATTTTAACCGGCGAAATTCGCGCGGAGAGCCCGCGCAGATAATTTGGCTGTCGACTTTAAACCTTTTTACCGATGTCGAAAGTTCGCTAGAGACCGAACTGTTCGTGGGGCTCGAAGAACGCTTCGATGGTGTGTTGAAGTCGAAAATACGCTCACGGCCCGACGGTTTTTTGTAATTGTTCACAATACGCAATATTGTGTCGTTAAATGGTGGAGTAGAGCCGTTGTTTTGCGACATTTTAAAGCCGCTACTATTCTATTGGTTTTGGTACAATATCCGATGATAAACAACACAAAAACAACTCGCAACTGCGCTCCCGTGCACTCCGGCAACAGCAGCGACTTCTAACCTTCACTCCCTTCACATTAGCAGGCTGCGCAAGCGGGGCAAGCTGTGATCGCTGTGATCGTTGTATAGTTTGAACTCCTACCGCAGTGGCGCTCAAGTCAGAGGCTTCACATTGCTTCACATGCTTCACATGGTACCCGACCAAATTCTAGAATGGTAATTTGATACTTTACGCCGGATTTTTCCTCGCGAGCCAGCTCGCGAGCGCGCGCGCGCTCGCGCCCGCCCACTTAAAAACGCATTAAAAACGCGCTCGCCGCTCGACCTACGGCCACTCTGCACTCTGC
>JAODGE020017715.1:0-16349 GCA_027574965.2 Ecitophya simulans | reverse complement strand
TTTAATTTTAAAACATTGTATTTACAGTGAAGCAAACACATTTATTTCCACGAGCGCTGTCAGAAATTATAACACGTTATAACATCCATGAACTTCACATTAGTTTAACATCTGGTTTATGGAGATATGAAACATGGGGTTATCCTGTAACTGATGCATCACCTGGAGCTGAGGTCTGGGCTTGGTTCAAAGAAGACACAATTGATGTGGATAAAAATTGGGTGGCACTGGCAAACTCATTGTCTGGCCTACTCTGTGCATCCCTAAACTTTATAGACACCACAAACAGCATTACACCTGAAATATCTCTGAGACCTAGAGGGTTAATGCAAAATGTCAATTCCTCATACCTGAGATATTCTTCGCTTCCCAGAGAAATTGTTTGCACTGAAAATTTAACACCATGGAAGAAATTGCTGCCTTGCGACTCAAAAGCTGGATTAGCACAATTGCTAAATGCTGGATACATTCACAACACTTTATATCACAGTGTTGGCCTTCAATTGAGGAACATTTGTGTGAACAAGGATTGTAATCAGTCCCAACTTGAAGTCAGACAAATGGTTGACCTCGTTTATGACTACAAGATAATGGGAAGCAGAAATTGGTCTCTGAGGAAACTTTTTGGTCAAGGCATATTCAATTCTTGTCCATTGGCCGATGTCAGCAACATTTATGTAGAACTAACTAGTAAGGCATCCATTCCATTTGACCTGACACCTGAGCCAGATGAATTTGTCACAAGTGTAAGAGGAGGATTTGAGAATTTGTATGCAAAGTACAGTATGAAGACTGCCAATCCGATGAGCATTGGAATAACGTACACTGGCACTGAAGTTGTGAGTGTTAACATTCCACCACCATTGTATGCAAACCAATACAAGACTGGTTACGGACAACAAAACGGCGGAATCGTAACGAAACTTCATAACAATCATTGGGCAGCTTTAGACGTTGTGGTTCTCCAGAACTTTCCGTGGTTTGTTCCGATTTATATACATACCATGAAAGTGGAAAGCAATGGGGAATTCAATGAACCTAAGAAATTAATTTACAAACCTGGAAAACTGAGAGAAAAGGCGCACAATTTAGAAATCGTCCTGAAACTCCCACCGAAAAGTGTGACTTCGATATCGATCGATTTCGATTTTGTGTTTTTGAAATGGCAGGAATATCCACCCGATGCCAATCATGGATTTTATATTGGATCGGCCATCGTGTCGGCAATGTTACCGCTGGCTAGAAATTATACCGGAATACCTCAAGATTCGTCTCTGTTTGAACAATCTTTTAACGCTTCGCGAAGTGGGTACCTGGTACAAGTACGTACCGAAAGTATTATCGTCACTTTGCCTACGCCCGACTTCAGCATGCCGTATAACGTAATCTGTTTGGCGTGTACTGTTGTTGCTTTGGCCTTTGGGCCACTGCACAATCTAACTACGAAACGATTGATTTTGAAAGTCAACAGCAGGAAGAATCTGGCACAGAAGCTTCGGAGTGTTTTTAGTTCGGCGAAATCGGAAGCAGCCACAGATGAATCAGTTAGTGATAAGTAAATAATCGCTGATTTTTTTGCATTTTATTCGTGCTTTTGATAATACCATGACTTACCAAATAAAAATAAACAAATGACATTCCTTTAGATCGTTTAGTCCGATATAATTAGAAATTAATTAATGAAATTAAACAATAAATATAAATCTATATGTATTATATTATTTTATATTATTTCTATGTCAACAGAAATACGAAAAAAATCCAGTGAGAAAATTTGTTTTTTTATTGTCCATATTTTTGCCAATTTAAATAGAAAAGAAAGAAACAAATTATCTCTAAAAATACCAAAATATCTCTATTATCAAGCAAACTGACTATAAAGTTTGTATTTTGATTAACCACCTATCCGGTGAAATCAACATGTTCTAAACTTCTATGAATGTCCCGGAATAACACAATACATCAAGGAACATTAAAAGCCAGCAGCAGGAAGAATCTGTCATAGGAAATGAGAAATAAGTTTAGTTTGGAGAAATAGACCACAGCCAAAGATAAACTAGCTAATGATAAGTACGTAATTGTACGTTATATTTATGATTTATTTTGTCTTTATTATTAATTCTTTATATTAGATATAAAATATATTTACTTCATTATTTCTATAAATTCATTACATCATACAATCAGATAAATTCGGCTATATAATCACAGGAATAAAATCATTGTTCTCTTCACATTCGACAATATAATACTTATTTCACCAACAGATATGCAAGCGCATTAATTTACAGAGTGGTCGAATTAACTATGCTGACGCCATGAACCAAAATAGTGGGCGGAAGATTGTTCGTGATAGTATCTAGAGTTTCCAAATAAGGCACTGCTTCATCGATGGACGTCGGGGGTGACGGAAGGTAAATGAACGTGACGGCCGTGTTGGTTGATTGCGCTTGAATTAAATTATTGCAACCGCCCAGGTATGCTTCGGAAGATCCGGATTGTAATTCAAAAACGCTGTTCCATTCCAGCACCGGGTAAATCTCGGCGGTGATGCGCAACAATCGCAACAGTTTCTTGATCTTGTCGATGTGATTCTGCTGCGCTGTCGTGTTCATCTCAAACGTCGACGTTCGAGACTTATCGCAGACGCAAATGCGCAGCGTTAATTTGCGCCATTGCGGCACCATGTTGACGATGCACGCAAGTTGCATCATGAATAACGAGGTCACGCCGAACGCGTCGCCTTCGTTCGGATTCAATACATTGATTGGCCACACGTCGATATACTGCTTCTCGCGATTCATCGTCTTGTTCAGTTTGTAAAAGTTGCGACAGACGCAAAGATTCTTGTTGAAACGCAGTACATCCGCCATCATTTGTACATATTCAGCGGGGTGCATCCGCGCCGAGCCGTCTTCACATAGCGGGAAAATGTCCTCCGCGAACTCGGTGCTTTGATACGACGAGTCTGTGCTGCTGAGAAAATCCACGGATAGCTGTTTGTCCAAGAAGCCCAAGACGACTGTGTTGGGTTTCATCGCGCCCATGCCGGACAAACGCATCAGGTGTTGCAAACCGGTGCGCACTTCGTTCGCAACCGTCAGTTCCACAAATGCTTTCACTTTCAAGTGATCAATAAGATTCAACCAATATGGGTACTTTTCCAAGGTTGGGTCAGGACCAGCCGCGTTTGGATCGGTCGTAATTACGTGCCCGAGAACGTACAGACCGCTTTTCTTTAAGTCGTTGATGAAGTCGATCAAAGGGCAGGCCGAGCGCGGGCTGTTCACTAGGAGAAGTACTTGCGGCCGCCAGAACTTAACGTGATCCTTACGAGAGTCCAGCAATAGCAAATATTTTCGGACTTGGTGGAAGATCAAGGCCTGGCTGATACTGCCCCATTGCATTTCCTTGGACGGCGAGAACAAGTGCAGGAAGATGACTAACACAAAACAGAATAAAATGCTGCAGGCGGCGTACATTGGACTGATGACGAACATCATGATGGCGGTTCCCATGAGGCCAATGAACGCTGTGTGCCAGCTGAAGTACTTGAACGATGGACGGAAATTCGGTGCACTTGCCAGTTCCAAACCTGGGAATAAATCAATGCATCAAAACACTAGTATCAGGCGAAGCGATAACTCACCTAAGCACGATAAATTTGTTGCCAGATAACTGAGGAGAAACAAAACCGAATTCAACTGAGCGATCAAATTTAACGATCCAATTAACAGCACACATTCGACTAAAAACCAGGAGAAAATCACCGCAGCGATCGGATTTCCCTTCCATGTTCCCTTCAACACAAAATCGAGCGTAGATCCAAACACTCTGTCTTTAGCCAAAGCTTCCAAAACTCTTGATCCACCAATAACGTTACTCAATGCTGCTGACCATGTAGCAGTGATTAAGCCAATAGCGATCGTCCCTTTCAGGATGTTAATCCCAGCCAGGTACAAATAATCAAACTGCAATAACTCAATGCTGCACGTAGCTGCAGTCAAAATTGATAGAGCAATGTATATCACACAAGTGAATGCAACTGCACTGAGAGTTCCTTGTGGAATTGCTTTTCCTGGATTCTTCAATTCGCCACTCATGTTAGCACCCGCCATGATGCCAGTTACTCCCGAAAACAGTACGCCGAAAACCGAACCGAATGTCACTTGAACGTTATTGGCCGTGTAGTCGACACCGAAATGCGGATAAAGATTTTCGTTCAATGTGGTCGAGTTTAACCCAGTGTAGTGTGCAATCGTTTTGTTCTCGACCGCGATTTTCACGTCAAGAGGTCCTTGATAGAAGAAACTAAAGAATGTTACGGTCAAGCAGGCACAGACAATTGCTAAGATAAAAACTGATGTTTTTGCAAACATGCTTGCACCAATGAGGCAGACAATTAAGTTCAATGTGTTAATCCCTGAACAAAATAGAAACTCCCACCATCTTCCATTTGGCACTATGTCTGCTTTTAAATATCCTGAAATATATGACATTAATGTAATTTTAAAAGAATAAGTTTTTGAAATAATTACCTTCAGGCCCGAAATTTTCCATTATTCCTTCCACACAACCAGATAGACAAAGAGCACTGCTCACTACATTGGCAAAGAAGAATAATGTTCCAATTGATCCACCGAATTCAGGTCCCAATGTTCTGCTAATCATAACTAATTAAACTATAAGGAATTTACTGGTTTGCAAAGAATGAGATATGAATCCATTCCATACAGATCATATGCATCTTCATCAAGCATGCTCATGATCAATCACAAGTTTGAAATTAAAAAACAAAGGATTTTTAGTTTGCTCGTGTAAGTTCCCCCTAATTCAGTTGATTACACTTTTGAGTTTTGAGTCACAAAAAACTGCATATTCAATTTCTTTAAATCTTTCCTTGTATCAAAAAAATTCACCAACTGTTGAAGCTCAAGAAAAAGGATACAATATGCACCACCTCCTTCAACAGCTCCATTTGTTGATATTGCACACACAGAAGACACAGTAAATATTAAAATAGCATAGGCAATTGCAAATTGTAATAAAGTAATTAATAATCCAGCATTTCCAACAATGTACCCTACAAAATCAAAGATTAGATGAATACACAAAAAAAATTATATTACATCAACTGACCCATTCTCAAGAAGATAAGGGCAGAAAACATAGATAGAGTAACAGGACTAAAAACACCTGCAAAGATGCCCAATGTTCTGGTGTCATTTTGCTCACTGATTGTTCCAAATTCCACATATCCTCCTTCGTTCGACTGATAGCTGGAATGACTTTGTTCACGACGTCCAAAAATGCTCGAAATACGCCTCATCAATGTACGGCCACTATTCACCAAGGGACTTTTGTCGTTCAAGTCATTGTTCGTTGAGCCCACCTCAGGTGCGATCATTTTGACGCTTTTTCTGTGAAGAAAACAGCGTTTTTTAATGTGCAGATGGTTAATAGCGCAATTACTGCAAGCTCGCACTTTAATCTTGTCACTGACGTTGCATGTGATAGAATAACAGGAATAGAAATCAACATTCGAAGCTAGGTGGTCTATGAGTCAGTTGAGTCCGTTGTATTTAATTCGTACAGACGCTTGATAAGAATAACAATCTAGTTATACAAATTGAATGTGAATGTAAGCTGTAATGCGTCACATGGTGTTCCCACCAAGTGGAAGAGTTGAGATTTGTTATTGGAAAAGAGATGGACGTACTTGTATCAAAATTTCTACAAAACTAAAACATATCTCTTGGTATTTATCGTATCTAGCTTATATCAAATTAATACTACGTAAATTACAAATTGTTAAATACAAACAATTTTTACAGTTACGAAATGTATGTTTTGTGAAAAGTGAAATTATATCAATTTAAATATCAAATTAAGAATTTAATAACTATGATTTGTAGAAATAGCAAACATTTGGTGGATTTGGTGTATACGTAATTCGTTATGTATTCATTTATATGTTTCCATCGGTGGGCGATAGAAGAGACAAGAGTTGTGTGCCTCCCACTGTAAACATTTGATAGTGTTTGATATAGATAATCAGCTGATTGTAAGCTGTTGAATATATATTTTGACAAAATATTGATGTATTAGAACTGCAAGGGACTGCAAGTAGAGATTAATGTACTTGTATCGGAATTTTTAGAAGATTAATAAGTATCTTATTGGTATTTATTATATCTAATATGTTTCAATTTAATGTTTTGTAAATTACAAAGAACAACTAAACAAATTTATACAGCTGCAGAATTTGTATTTTATAAAAAGTGATTGAACCCATTTAAAATTTTATTGTAAAAATAGCAAAAATATGTTGTATAGTCTTCTACAGTTTTCTACTATATTAAAAAGTTCAAGTATATATTTAATATATTATAGAGATGGCGCTGTAACCATTTCTTAAAAATTTACAAAATGTTAAAATATTGAAATAAGTCTTTTTTTATATTTCTTATTTATTCATGTGATTTAATCATTCACTTAATTTAATCAGGACCACAAAACAATTATAATCTTAATATTTATATTTTATATTTACTTATTCTATTATAGTAATTATTAATAAGTTTTAAACGTTTGAAACTAAAACTTGTGTAGTATCGTACAAATGTTGTTGGTTGAGAAATATTTTTTCCGATCAAGCCAATCATCGTGCGAGTTCTCGCCGACCAATATCGTCACTGGGTAAACGATTGCGAAGCGCATGTCCCAAAACGCCGAGGGAATATAACCTCAGAACTTTTGAATTCATGCTTCATTCTTCGTTACACAACGAGCGGTGCTCGTCGTAATCGCGCGCGGTTTGCGCGCGGCTGATCCGCAGCTATCCCACGTTCGTTTCGCGACGAACCCGTCGTTCAATCGTCATTCGTTATCTATTAAAGTGTAATACTACATTGGCGCATTCGGTGCGCAGCGCTGGTGCTTTCCCGAATAATGCGGCAAGCGGCGCGACGTTGTTCCTCGATGTAGCGAATACGAGTTTCCGAAGGTCGTTCGTATACGCCGCCGGCGCCGTTAACGGAAGTTTCTGTGTGAATTGGCTGCCTAAACACCGCCGCAACTTTTCGAATTAGCAATTAGCCGCGATGTCGATTCTCGCGTGCAGCGGCTTGCTGGACAAGTGGGAGCGCTACTACAGCCAGAACAGTTGGCTGCGCATTTCCCTCATGCTCTGCGCCTTCGGCTTCATCAAGGAGTTCCGGCCCTCCGAGCCCTTCGTCTACGAGTACCTCATCGGAGAATGGCGCAACATCACGGAGACGCAGGTCGTGCAGCAGGTGTATCCAGTGTCGACCTACAGCCTTCTGGCGTTCCAGTTTTTGGTATTGTTCGTTACGGACGTTTTTCGATACAAGCCGATTATTGTTTTGTTGGGACTTTGCGGCTGCGCTGTTTGGAGTCTTTTGATATGGTCGACGTCGTTGTTACTTTTACAAGTATTGGAGGTGAGTTAACATTTGACGTCTGTAATATTCCGATTATATTTCATATGTTTAATGCACCTGAAGAAATGCACATATACATTAGCAACATAACAATTGCCAACAAAAATAAATTTATCAGGTAGCTTTATCAGTGTTGATTAAAGGTTAGTGACGCTCGTTCAAGCAACATACAGATTCCAGAAAACATTAAAACAAATTAAGTTTAATATCATCATCATTTTTAATGAAGGTAATCCTGATACTTTATCTCAACCACGCTGTGATTAGGTGGACGAATTTAAATACAAGGACGTTTGTATAATTATTGTAAAGAATTAAACATATATTGGAAGTAATACTTGAGTAATATTTATAATTTGTTATGGAATAACGAAAAATGTGGATGATAAAATGTTCATGACTAATTACTCTGACTTTGACTCTTCTTCGTTGTGTCCTTTTCATATTCCTGCATATTTTTGAGCCATTCATCTTCCAGAACCTTATTAAATTACGAGTTAGACTCGTGGTAAAATCGTAGAGTTAAAACCAGTTGCAACTAGCGTCGCCCGTTGCGTACCGTGCGTACGAGAGTTGAGGGGGCCGGGTTGAGCGCGAGCTGCGTGCGCGCTGCCTGAATTAGGGATGTCGAAAATATATCGATATATCGATATTTAATTTTGGCCTTAACGATATTTTTTGGTGATATTTTATTTTCCGATATTAAATTTGGACGATCGAAACGGTATAAAAGTCATTATTTTGTTTGCCAAATTCTAATATATATATATATATATATATATATATATATATATATATATATACATATGGAACCGAGTTCTAAATATCAAACTGGAACACAAAGAATCTATTCTTGACACTTTCAGATTCTATTTAATATTAAGCGCGATGTATCGGATCTATTGATATTTTCTTTAATTATTAATATATCAATAACGATATTTCCAAAATATATCGATTCGATGTATTTATCGATACATATTTGTATTTCCGACATTTCCGACATGGAACTGCGCCGTGCGCAATCGCGCAACGCGCATCTGAGACAAAAATACGCCAAAGGGTTAAATGATTCAAATTTAGGTCAAATTGAACATGTCGCATAATTAGTTATTATTCAAACGCCTGACAATCATTGTTAATCATTGTCATTGTATAGTTGTAGGCATCCACTAATAAATTATAATAAAATAAACGTGTGGTACATTAAGCGATTCAAATTATTAAAAACACATATACTTGAAATCACGAAATTTGTATAAAAAACATAGGCAACAATACTTCGGGAATGCCGGGAATTGATGGCATACTAGTGCCATCTATTAACAAAGAGCAAAGTGCCAAAAAGCACAGACCTGTTTTGAACATTGAGTTGTGCATCTGGAAATGCATTTATATAATTTAGGTATAGGTATATGATTTCGCAGTTCATATGATTTAAGACGCTTAAATTTGATATAATCTTGTTTAAGCGTACATGTATTTTCCGATTTTCGTTAGTAGAATTTTTTTTGTTACATCTTTTAAAATTGCAGTTAATATTGTTTTGGATTTTTTTGTTGTTTTAGTTTTAATATGTGTTTTCTTTATGTTGAATAGTAATATCTGTAGACATTAAATAAATTAATTCTATTGTGTTGATTTTTATTATTTATTGAATTCAGTAAGGAATTGGCGGAACGGGCATGCAGAAAGAATCATAATTGAAATTATTCAAATTCATATCAATTTCAGGTTAGAATACATCATAACATACTGATATACCTAGTATACTAACATTTGTAAACTGCATTTCTGCTATATAAACAAATTATTTAAGAAAAACGATATTGATTACAATTTTATGTTGTGAACTGCTGTCCTATGACAAAATAACATCGAAGCAGGCTTTCCTACATTATTGACACTTAATCCAACTTATTCCTGGGAAATGTTCCTAACAAAACACACTTTACCGCTGCCGTTGTATTTGCCCATAAATGATTCACAAGAAATTTTTTATGTCACACTTTAACGTTCGATTTTAAAACAATGGTCGAATTGTCGTCTCAAGGGCTATCAAAGTTACTGTGTACAGGCAGACAGAATTTGGCGACATGTTTATTTGCGCATTTTGAACTACATGTTACTTGATAGAAAAAAGGCTTGCACATAACTTTCACTATAAGAGGTTTTTTATATTTCACCATCGTGTGAAAAAGTATCGTTTCTGCCGATACTTTTGTTGTTCTATTTACCAACGTGGAGTGTAGCAGTTTTGACAGTTTTGATTTCGTCCTCAAGGTGAATATTCATTTAATACTATTATAATACAATACAAACAAATCGCAAAACAAACGATAACAGACTGTGGACAAAGAAAATGGATAAATAACTGCCTTGAGCATTCAACGACGCATCCATTTGCCCTATTGTCATTATTCATATATACACCTGATACTAACAAGCATGTTTTCCAGAACTTCGCGACACTTATGCTAATGTCTTTTTACATTATCCTGTTCCTACTGGTATATATGTACTATATTCATTGACCAAGAGTATCGATATTGTCATTTGCACGGCTTCCTACCGTTTACTTTTTCATTGTTAACGTGAATGTTTTATGAGACACTAACACTGGGGATTGTTCAACAATTAAATCGACCATGTGACCGTGTGTCTTTTCTCATTGCATGCATGAGAAGTCCAAGACTTGTTAATAAGTTATCAAGTAATTAGCTTACGGAACACTGGCAAGGTCAGAGGGATAAGGTGAGTTTGCCGTAGACAATAAATGACCACGAATGTGTGATCGTCATACGCAAAAACATTCCCTGACAAAACGATTAGTTTTAGAGCGGCTTTGTATTATTTAAGCAAATTTTCTAATCTCGCTACACTTAACTTTATGGACCTTGATAACATTCCACGTAGTATAATAGAATAATTGGGTACCAAATGTACTAAAAGCGTATGACATTCGATATGATATCGTTTCTGCGATTGGCGAAGTTTGAAGAGGATGTGTAATTATGTCGCATGTGTAAAGGCCAGCCATACATGTGCATTAATAATGCAGAGAATTTCAATGTGTACAACGAAATGATACAATATATCGCTGTTATTAACTTACGCTAGTCATGAATTCTTAAACAGTTTAGCGTACGCTTTTCGGGCGATTTGTTTTTGTTGGACATACTTTCGTGATGACGACAACGTCTGTGGCGCACGTCAATGTTAATGGTACCAGTGAGTTATGGATATCAATAACTTAACTTTTTTTTGATTGGTTTGTTATTATCGATACTCCAGTTATTTATTTCCTACGACTTACCAAGATTGCAGACATTAAATTAGATGGTTAATTTTAACCCCTATTTATTGTTTGGATTTCGTGCCAGTATCAATCTGTTTTAATATTACAGTAGACCGCGTGTGGACGTGCGGGATGTCACAGAATACTAAATTCGTTTGGTACATAGTTTGTTGATTGGGCTTTAATTTATAATAGGACGAAATGTTCGAAGCTAATCGCGTCATCATGTTTGTTCAATTATTTATTATCGCGTCGTCAAAGGTGGAATGTGTCGTACTCGTTTAAGAAATGACGCATACGAACATTGATTCTATACGGTTTACAAAAAAAATGAGTTTTTTTAGGCCGTGGGACGATAAATGCTACCATGCGCAACGTTTGTTACAGTATTGTTTGCTTGCTCGTTGGTCTGGAGCGCAATTAACGGTCCTAAGATGAACAGTATTTAAATGGATAAAAATAGTTAAGAATGTACGATGTAGTCTCTTCTAAACTTAGATTTTAAACGATCCTTGATTGTTGATTGCCTTAGTAAGCTTGTCCAACACGACTACAATAGCTACAGCGTCATCGTACAGTTATTGTTTCAAAATACCGATTATGATTACAACAGAACTTTATAGTTCACTTGTTATTGTATTTGCACGTTTGCTTTCTGGTAATCATGATTGGTAGCCACATGCGATCCGTTTTGCAGCCGTATTCTACCTGAAACTACTAATAAATTTACGAGTTTATTTGCACATGCGATATAATTTCACATCCTCTTGAAACTTCGCTGGTCTCAGAAACTATACAATGAAGCGGTTCTGCGAATCAATATATAGCAATCTGGTTGTTCGCAGCAAATGTCACACGCCTTTTGAACAATTTAGGTGTGAAAAATTATGGAAATGACATACTGACATACTGTGTACACAAACTTGTGCACTTGCATCCGCATTATTTATAATCACATCGATGCGCCAAGCGCATCATGCCATTCTACGTGAATTACGCGATTAATTATTGATGCGTTATATTATCCACGAGGCTCGCCTCAAGTTCACTACTTAGAGCGCGTTGAAAGCTGATTGCGATTATTGGTTAATGCCACGAAATAATATTCATCTGCGCAAGACCCGCCCCGCTCGTGGTGGCGAAGGTTATTATTAATGCCACATGTTCGACTAGTTTCTTGCCTGGATGTGCCCCAGATACTATAAACACACGTGGTTGTTCGAAGCTCGTGGTGTTTTCGAAGAATGTATTATGAATGTGGAGGTTTTTCAGTGTTTCGTTTTGTTTGTTGTTTCAGATCATCTACGGGGCCTTTATGGCGGCAGAAGTGGCGTATTACACGTACATCTATGCCAAAGTCGAGAACGACTACTATCAGGAAGTCAGTTCGCACACGCGGGCGGCGATCCTCGCCGGAAGGGCAATGTCAAGTGTGTTGGGTCAAGTTTTCGTGTCGTGCCACGTGATGGATTACAAGCAGTTGAATTATATATCGCTCGGAGGTAATTAAATACATTCCGGCTGTAATTGTATTTGTATTTGTGTCAACAAACTCGAGTATTCCGTAAATGCGGTCACAGGATCGGTTAGTTTTTATTTAGTAGCCATTAAAACGCTTTGGTGTTCATCGTAGTTACGACACGTGTTTTTCGTCTAATTATTTGTCGATTGACGGGTGCGTTTTTCGTTACAGCCATGGTACTCGCGACGCTCTGGGCGTTGTGCCTGCCGCCTGTGAAGCGCACCATCTATTTTCACCAGGGCACGAATCAACCACTGACGCCGACGAAGTATCGTAACGCTTTCTCGTTGATGAAGGCGCATCTCGTCGATTCGTTCTCGAAGCGCTACATTGTCAAGTGGTCCGTTTGGTGGTCGCTGACGACAGCCGGCTTCATTCAGGTTCAGTACTACGTTCAACCGCTGTACACCGACATCCAAAAAGACGAATCCGACCCGTTGATGCTGAACGGAGCCATCGAAGCCACCGCCACCGTACTGGGATTCTTCGGGGCGCTTCTGGGCGGTTACCTGAAAGTGGACTGGCGACAGAAAGGAGAATTGATCTTGTCAATTTGCGCCATCACCGGGGCTAGCATTATCCTCACGGCGTCGCAAACCGTCGACGTCCGAATATGCTATGCCTGCTACGTGGGCTATTGCGCGATTTATCACTTGATCATCACCATTGCCAGTTCGGAAATCGCCAAAGGTATCGCGGAAGACAGCTACGGATTGGTTTTCGGTTTGAACATGTTCCTCGCTCTGGCGCTGCAAACCGGCCTCACGCTGGCCTTCGTCACGAACGACGTCGGATTCGCCTTGACGCCCCGCGATCAATTTCTATCCTACGGAATCTACCACATTTGCATCGCCGGAATATTTATTATCATCGGATTAATCGGCTGGATCAAAAGCAGCAAAGACGTTAAGAAAACCTATTCATAGTTAGTTTATTTCGTTAGGTAACGAGCATGGTTAGTAGTATTACCCTAGTTAACAATCGTATTTAGTTTCTAAGAGTCTTAACAACAAAAAATACCTCTAAAACATACGTACGATTAGATCTTATGCTTTTATAAAGCGCAATAGTAATTAATGTAAAGTGTATAGACTGATTTACAAAAATATTAAGATTTATATTCTAACATACTTCACACTCCATGATAGTTGTATAGTTTCACCATTTCTGATTAGGTTTACACTCATTATTACAAAAATACTTGTTACATCATCAAATATTTAAAAGATTGTTGACCCAATATTTAATCTATATATGCACATGTGCATAGTGTTGTACATTAATAAAAGACGTGTTTCTTACTTTTTGGGCTCAACTTTTGGCAAAGCTTTCTTAATAAATCCTGCCTTACGTAAGTATCTAACAATAAATGGGGTGCAAGTTAATGTGATACTAATTCTCACTGGTGCAAACACTTTGTGAATTAGATATGCTGCTGCAAAAGTGCCAGATGATGATGCTAATTTATTCACAGTCTTCTCAGATAATCCTAATGTTTCTAGTACAGATGACAGATCCAGACCACTGCAAAACAGTCATAATGCTGTATTGATAATTGAAAATTATTATCATTAACTGCACATACCTGGCCACAGCTGTGTAGCATGCCCCCAAAGACATCAAAGAAATAGTTATGTGAAAAACAATTACAGTTGAACCATACTGTTGCATAGCTTGTTTCAATTTTTCCTTGTATGTTATTGCTGCAGGTGATGTTGCTTCTGTTTCGATGTTTGCCACATTTTCTTTCATGTCCAATTTTGCTGGACTTGTTTTAGTTGCATACTGCACATAGGGAATTACGAAGTGTGTATGCGGCATGGAGCTTAGCAATGGTTGCAGTTGATGCCGACTGAGGAATTGTTTGGAAGAGGTTTCTTGGCTTACTGGAATCTGAAGATTAGAGGATAATACAGGCAATGTGGAATGGAGTGTATATTGCTGTTTATTTAAATCTGCATTAAAAGTTTGTTGCTTGTAAAATGATGCTGAAAAAGTAAGTGAGAAGTGGTTATACTTACAGTTGCTGTGGGTTAATCTAACGGTTGGCCTGAGCAGGCACAGAAACTTCTTTGTTGAGAGCATGATGTTTTTATAAATTGTTTACTGTTTACTTGACTCTCAAAAGCAGGGCCAAGAGAGCAAATCGCGAGACAAGTTATCTATGGTAAGTTTGCGACTCCTCATTGGAAGCTCTGATTATAGACAACCAACTATGCAAACTTGTTTCAAACCGCTGATATATGGAGTATATTATTTTAGAATATACAATGTACGAAATTTTCGTAAGGAAGGAACGACATTATGACAGAGTATATAATATCAGAGAGTATACAATATATAAGGGTGCTCAAGCTTGTAGAGTCACTAGTTCCTATAAAATAGTTTTCCCGGAAAAATTGTTTGAATTTAAGTGCTGCGGTTATCTGATCTACCGACTCAATGCGTGTCATCTACTTTGAAGCGCAGTTGTTAACTGCGGCCGCTTTTTTGTGTTTGTTATTTGATCATAATCCGATAATCTCCATAATGATATAATTCCCAAAATAGCTATTGTCATTTTTCATAATTATTGAAATTTTAAAACTTCCGGTCAAGTCAAGTCAACAGAATGGTAACAAGAAATAGGTCAGTAGGGATTTCAGGAAATTGCTAACAATATTCATCTTTAATCGATTTACTTTATTTTCAAGCCTTCCACTTTGTCTACTCAATANTGTAATCAGTCGAAGCAATTCCGCCTCACTGCACTCCTTACTTCTTCCAACCCTGCGACGTTTACTTTTTCCGGCAAGTAAAAAATTTCATCAAGAAAATTTAGAACTCCGAGGAGGTTTTACAGAACCAGAAGCAGTTTTCAAGTCAAGAAGATGCCATTAAAAACTATTCTCTGATATCTCGTCAATTAACATCCCCGATATTTAATAACATGTTAGAGTACGCCTGGTTTGCTTGTACGCACTGAATAAATAAGAAAGTAAATTGTTCAATATATATCAATAATATTTTAAACGAAACTAGACAAAATTTGTTAGTGCCATTCAAATCTACGTTCAATTCTGCAACGATTAAGCAAGTTTAATTGGATATTTAATTTTTGCCATTTTTTGAAAAATGCAAAGAGGTACGCCTTTGCACATTTGTGCAAAAATCGAATGCAATGTTAATGTTTTTAGGCAATATCTCAAAAAATATTAACACTAGACAAAATTGGTCAGTGCCATTCGAATATACGTTCGTCTTCTTGTTAGTCGCATTTCAATCATTGCCGCATATGTCGGCGTCGCGTATTACTTCGGTTTGCAAATCTTCATGTAATTTGTAAAAAAGGTTGCGGTAATTAAACGTGTTTTAATGTTCAATAAATTATTAAATATTAGATTAAATTTGTTTTATACTGTGCCCTAAATGTTTGTTTTTAGTTTTGTTAAAAATGTTCGGAACTAGTTAAATTATAACGCCAATAATGCGTGTTGTAATTTAACTAATTCCGAATATTTTTTTAAAAACTGGCAGAATAGAAAACATAAATAAAAGTTTCAAATATGTCAAGTGTGTAGACCTTCTCGGTCTAGTGCGCATCGTCGCACGGTTACGGTGCGAAGCTCCCCGGGTTCAAATCCCACATGTCCTACAAGCGTTTTTTGAGTGCGCCGTCTACATATCTTCGGATGTTAATTCCAAGTCCGAATATATGGATAATTATTCGCATTATAAATGGATGGATGGATATATAAATGTATGTTCCAACTTCATCAGGTAAGGACGTCTGTACGGCGTGGTGCGCATGGGCGTGCGGTTGCGATTTGAAACGGCCAGGGTTCGAATCCCACATCCAACCGGCCATTTTTCTGAAAATGCTGCTGACGTCCACCGAGCGTCACGCGAAGTTAAAGAATCCGTAGAGTGTGTTCGAAAACACCAAAAACTTGGGTTATTCGCAATAATTCTAAGTCCGAATATATGGATAAATAAATATTCGAATTATTCGGAATGATTCGGAACTTCTCCTTCTCAAAAATAATAATCCCCACCAAAATTTGGGTCGTAATGGCCGAAAAATCTG
>JAODGE020017713.1:0-27092 GCA_027574965.2 Ecitophya simulans | reverse complement strand
TACATATGCTGATTGTGCGAGTGAAAAGGTCCCGAGTGATTTAAACGCATTTTGTCACAGCACTCGTTAATTTATCCATCGAGAATGACTTTGTTAAGTTTTATGCACGGCTTTATTATATGATAATAATTTATAAATTGCTATAATAATTAAATTTTTATTATTTATGCGCATAAGCGCATATCGTTTACAAAGCAAGATGGGAGTTAGGATAAATTCTGCAACAAAACAGTGGAAACAGTTTTAGATGCGGCGGCGGCGACTGCTCCATCTTACTCGAGACTCGCCGATAAACTGCTACGCGTTGGCCGCCAGCATCTGTAGCATCTCGCACGCGTCTGCTCCGGCGGCGGTGGCGGTGGCGGCTGCTGTGAGCCTGGCATCGTTAGCGCCGTTGCTATAGGACTTGTAAACCAGTTCGTATACAATCAGGCCGATTCTCTAATCAGAAGAACAAGTGTATTTTCACAAACTTGCGTATTCGTTTACTCTCAAGGCTTCGATTACTTCAAATATAAATTTTTATCAAGACGCCAAAATTATTCTGTCAATTTCTCTGCACTGCAAGGTACGCGTTTACTGTATAAATTAAATACGTCACGAACAGGTGCGGTTCGTTTTTCCTTGATATCTTTTGATCGCGTTCTCTGAAAAGCTACACAATGAACAGTCTGAAGAATCTGAATTGCATTCGAAATAATTCATTTAAAATATTAAAATTATACTAACGTAAAATGTTTTTTGTCAGTTCAAGTTGTACTAAAAAATATTATAGGGTTGAATAATAAGTTATGACTTGTCTCATCCCGATTTGCATTATATTTAAACTAGTGTACTAGCACATATTTTCTTATACAATCCTGTTACTTTCATTTGTTAACTTTCATAACTTTTGACAATTAGAAGGATCTTAAGTTGTTTTCCACACAAAGGGACATCGACAAACTTGTCGAATGGTGGCAGGAGATGGCTAGCAAAAGCAAAAAAAATACATAATTGATTAAACTGTTGTTACATGAAAAACTGTCAGATTTTCGTCATAATTCGGTATAACTTAGCTTGAGCAAAGAGGAATATATAGAGGAAAAACGCTCAATACTTATTACACCATCTTCTGTATCTCACTGCTCATTTTCTAATCTTTATTTAATATGTTGAAAAATAGGGACAATAATACAATAATTTTGTTTATTGGAATTTTTCATCTTTAATTATTGTAGAATAAATCTAGACGATCTAGACGAATATAACTCAACCCAATTACTCAGCCTACAGTTTTTTTTTGATTACCTAGAACGTGTTTGATGAAAAATAATATTCTGTAATATTCATATACTTTATATAATGAGATTTATAATGGTTATTATATGCTCTTGCATTGTGCCATTTTCCTACGTGTTTCCAAAGTGCAGTACAATCAATTTGTCGGAATTGTAGGTATTATCACGATCACGTTTTTAATATACCTGCATAAATTCCTAGTACACTTACATTCTCTATATTTATACATCAATTTTTAAGAAAAACTATATGCATTTATATTGAAGCTTGAAAATTTTGAAATTTGTTTACACGCTTCCACTTTTCTAATTTCTCCTGTCAGTATTAAAATCTCTAGAGAAATTTAAATCATTCTACAATTTATTCCCAGCGCAGTCGTACCGACCTCTTTGGATAAGTAAACTTGCCAAAAGCAAATACAGTTTCTTTGTGTCGTTTTGCCGTTCTTCACTAGATGTCGCTGTAGAAGTAAAACGACTTAAATATTAACATCCCACTCCGAAGAAGGCTTAATTCTAGGAGCTAAACTAACAAAAATTATAACCGAGTGAAACCTTTTAGTTTTGCACTGTTACTAGAACGCTTGACAATGTGACACAAAAAAAATTAAGAAAAAAAAGTTAATGTCAACGATTATGTAAAATTTCAAGTATTGAGGTATCACGATCGTGCAAGAAGCAATTAAACAAACATCATTATCATTAAACAAGCCCCAAGTAAAATTTGCATCTTACAACAGTTGGAAAGTGTTATATAAGCCCATGATACAGTACTATCACGGCCCATATTAATAAACAACTCTCTTCGTAGTCCACAACCGCCAGCGAAAGAAGCCAACATTTACTGCTCAACTAACGCAGTCATTTAGCTGTCATATCCTTGCGAAACATTACTAGTATTACGCGGCGAATATGTTGTTTTTGCGCACGCTATAATTTTTTTCCACCTCGATATCGTTTCCATCGGCTCCGGCCTTCTGCGACAAACTAGCGTTAGTCGTAAATTGCACGCGAATAATTATTGATTATTATGCTGCTTCATCGAACCAATCAATAAAACAAATCGGAAGTGTTTTTGAAATTAATTAACTTGCCTCAACGCACTCGCGTTTACCGAGAAGTAGAACTTGGCAAAGTTTGCTAACTGGTTGCGGGAGTTGCAACGAAACATCGAACGCATGAAGACTGCATTTACATTTTGTGATTAATTTTTATATTTTTACAAGTGAGTGTATTTTCAGTGATGGCATGCACATGATCATTGTCTGCACTTTCTTTCTTCTGTTGTTCCTGGCGTTTCATTGCTACTATTAATTATAAATATTTTTCGGCACACTTTACGCATTTATCCTGACTCAACCGAACCAGAGCTTATCAAGTTTCTCCAGTCGGCAAAAACAATGCTTAGAAAATGAAAATGGACGTCTCGGAGCTATTCAAGGTATGGTTATGTGGGTTGCCTACAGTTCACCTTGAAATATTATGGATGTTGATATTCAATATCTACTCAAAATAGAATGCAAAACGCTCGAGGTGCTGATGATCTACACTCGTTCATGCGTTAAAGAATGCAACCGAATGTGTGTACATGTACTTGCCGACTTTGCAGTTGTTATATATTGTTGTTCGCAGTTTGTGTTAGCGTAGAAGTTTCACTGCTCACAGTATCCGCCTATTTACTACGCCCGTCGCGCCCGCTCGCGATAAATTTCCCGACACTACCGCATCTTAATCCGTCTGTTAATTTATCTCAAGGGCCCGCCGTCCATTACGAATGCGCGAGCAGGTGAGCGCGCAGTTTCTAATTTTAATGCGAATTCTAAACGCCTTAATGCCTCCGCCGCTGAAAAGTCGAGATAACTGATTTGCCGCGCGAATGCGAGCGCTCGAACGCTGGAAGCTCTTGGCGCGACTTAAGTTAAGCCTATTTCGGCTTAGAAATGTTTCGACTTTAGACGCTGGAAGTGTGAACAATCGTCGATGCTTAAAGCCGGCGGCAGTCGAGGCTTAAAGTAAGCGAAGTGCACTTCCTGAAAGATATCTTTATTATTCAGCTTTGCACAAAAATGGCTTTATGTAGCGAAACAATTTGAATTGTTTAGGACGCGGATACATGCCGCAAACTTCTCGAAGTATAACGGAAATGCTTTTACTCGAATCGGGCGTTTGAGTTTGAAGTTCAGACGTCGAGCATTTTTGAAACTGCGGTTATCATCGCACAGATATGTTCATTTCCATTTCTTCACTTTTTTCCACTCTCAATTTCAGCGCTGCTAGCTTGGACCTCCCGTATCGTCGGAAACGCTTCCACGAAGTGCATTAGACTGATGAACGGTTTGCGCGAATTTTAATGTGATGGATCGCTCCAAACGGCCCACCTGCATGATGTATCCCTTTCTGGCATTCGTCGAATGCAGAT
The DNA here is from genome assembly GCA_027574965.2 of Ecitophya simulans. NCBI lineage: Eukaryota > Metazoa > Arthropoda > Insecta > Coleoptera > Staphylinidae > Ecitophya > Ecitophya simulans. The sequence goes on along the minus strand of JAODGE020017713.1, from coordinate 23,393 downwards.
CGATGCAAATCCACAAATTGGCAAGTAATAACCTGAGTACCTGCATAATCGTGGAAATGTTCAACTTCAAAAGGTAGCGCGCCATTCACAGTTACATTTCGTAATTATTTAGTGATAAACTTTTGAAAGGCACTGCGCTGTCCTCATTGTGAGCGAATGTCAACTTTTAAGTATCCGTCTTGGGTGTTACTTCGGTGTCACACGCGTGTCGTGCAAGAGGTCGAGACAAAATTGAGCATTGTGATATTTGGCGTGGTGTTGCGCGATAAGACCGCAATATAATTAAGGCCATTAAATTGATAAATTTTATTTACAATCCGCAACGGATGCGCGTCTCGCGCGGCGGCTTTGTCCGCTGACCGGCGGTCAATCGAAGAAAGAGCGCCAACGACGCGTTCTTAAATAATATTTATTCAACGCGAAACCGGCCTTATCGCCGGATTACATCGGAATTAATGGGGCGGCAATTAAAACGCAACTCTCACGAAACTAATTTATTTGAGCTCCAAATTGAGCAAACCGACCGAATCCAATCCGATACAAAGCAAATGCAATAATGTACGAATGCAATAATGAGAATATGATTGGTATAAATATAAATAATCAGAATTTATGTACCTATGTTAAGTTGGCCATAGATTACACGTCATGGAATGGTGATATGTAAGATGTGCATGTAAAATAAGGAACAAAAACTGAACTTTATATTTGTTGCTAACTTAGGCATAGGCACATACGCTACGTCTTATCATTATTCGATTGATACTAAGTGTAAGTATAAATGGACGTATTTTGGACGTGTCTATTAAAAATAACTCCATAGTGAAAAATACATTACAAACGGACAAATATTTAAACTTAGACTCCTGTGAATTGACATGTTTTTATTGTAAAGGCAAAATTACAGCCATTTTTATCAACTGCTCATGCTTTTTATTGTGTTAAATAAGCAGTAGTGAGCGTTTTAAAATCCACAGTTTTTGTTTTTCTACAATAAATGAGAAAATTTATTGGCGCAAATTGTTGTATTATTGTCTACATTTTCGTCATACTTGCCATTGTAAACTAAGATATTCATATTTTCATTAAATATAACAACATTTTAATCAATTATTTATTTTTTGCTATTGTTAATAATTGCCTGCTAACATTTGACTACTTTGTAGATTTCTCTTTGCCGGACTTTTCGAAGAAGTTGAAGAGCCGATTTTTAAGGATTCTTTTATTGTTAAAAATACAAATGATAACAAATAGAAACTATAGGGGTGCAAAAATACATTAATCCAATCAATGAAAATGCATTTTTGACTGTGTTGCCATTTTTACCTAATTTTGCAAAAAAAATGGAATGTGTTAAATTTCAATCGAAAGCTGATAAGACGTAGCACATGTGTATTATATTAAAAATATTTGCGTTATTGGCGTCTTCTTCATTTTGCATGAACATCATACATATAGTTAACTTAATGTAGTAGTTTATTTATTCTGAATAAACTTTACTTGTTCACGTAATAGATTTTAGGTAACGATTTTAATCGATGTGTAAAACTGCGTGAAGAAAAGGAAACATTCTTTTTCATTTCAATTTAACATTAAACGTTATACAATAAATTACCAATGACATTTAAAATTGAATGTATCAAGTGAAACGGTTCAAGAAATCTGCCTCATCTTAAGTTTCATAATAAATTAATAGCCTTAACAATGCGCATTCGCCGCGGCGCTGAGTGTACGAGCATTGTTTGTAAATTGCGTTTGGAATTTCCTTGTTTTCTGTTGTGGACATCGATCAAATTCACAAACGTTCTTTTGACAATTCGTTAGATGCAATCCGATACAATGATATTCGCACCATCGCCATCGTTGCGACTATGCAAGCGGGAGGAATCGGCGATGTGCGCGAAACTAATGATTCCAGACTTTGAAAGCACACGCTGCTTACACTTCACACTTGCTAAAGAGATTTAGAAAGATTGAATGTGCTGCCGTCGAGCAGGGCAAAGGCCAGGTTATTAACCCACACAATTCCACATTGTAGACGGCAGAAGTCTCCGAGAGCAGATTCGAAATTTTTCGACGACGCGCGTGTTTATGAAGAGTTTTCTCCCAACTTCCGGGTGAATAACAGTTAGTTTCTATTGATACGCAAATCGTGGCCGTTCCCTTCATTAAGTGTCGACTTTGTGCGGTTTGCGATTTTATTGGTTTTCTATGATTTTCCTCACAATCGGCGCGATTGATTCGGAGCTTTTATCGACTTCGAACATTTTCGCGTTTCATAAATCCAGCCGATAGGAGCGAATAAAGTATCGCCGACACGTAGCGACGACGCCGCACGTTCGAAAGGGAAATTGGGAAACGCGCGACGCAAAATATCCGCCGTTTATCTTAAATATCCAGCCGATCGCTTTCGATCGGGCAATCAATTGAACAAATCGCCGCACGTACGCAAAGAGACCGAGCCGGACAAAATGGAAATAACTCATAAAACGTTTGCGCATGCGCGTGTGCGTGGTGAGCGCTCCAGCGCGGACACAACGAAAAAACGTAAAGCCGATTGATGGCCGGAAATGTCTGGTGCAAATGCCATTTTACTTCCTAACTTTATTCTGACACTACGAGCACAAAACGCCAATCAGCGAGCGCTCGAAAGCTCTCTCCGCGACGGTTTTCCGTTCAAAAGTACCAAAACATACTTGGGGACATTTACCACCGTGCTTACAAACTATCGCCTAATCTGGCGTAGATAATTTATCGTCAGAGCCATCACGAAAATTAATTTAAAGCATTGTTCATAAATCTAACGAAAGCGTTCCTCGCGGGCAATATTGCATCCGAGCGGCTTATGAATGTCCAAACATTTTGGAAGTATGTTAGGAACTAATACTAACACCGCGCTATTCTAATTTATAAACGCCGGTGGATTATTGAAAACGAAAGGGACCATTCGTTCCGGCGTTCAAGTTCCAAACTCACGCACACGTTCGAATGTTAATGCTCGTCTAAATTTTCAATTTACAATAAACCAGCAGCGGTGGATTTATAAATATTCAAATTTATGCTTCGAGTGCGGCGTTAGCAAATATTTACTCATGCACGAATTAATGTTCATTCGCCTAGAGGTGGGACGGTTGTTTACAGAAGACGGTGATTGATTTAATGCGCATCGCGAATCACCGACGCACCAGCAACCCGATGTCAATTAACAAAACGGATTAATATTCATATGTGCCTGCAGTGCTATTCAGGTAGTTATGAGGCTAAACTCGGACATTATTAAATAATTACGGCAGTGTCAATGTTTATTCAAAGATATCGGGCCATGTTTATTCATTAATTGCTCGTGGTGTTATTCGAAAAGGACTGGGTAATTAATAGTTATTTGCGACATAAGGACTGAAAGTAGCTTGATACTTATGCTAACATAAGCTAAACCGCAGTTCCTTCTTTATGGTAGGAAGCATAAGAGCAGTAAATTATTTAATTATAACTCATTTAAAGCACAGATTGGTGTAAAAATTTGTGAGTTTTGAAAAACTTCTACTAAATTGGCAAAAATAGCCATGACTAATTGTGATTCGTGAAGTTTATTATGTTGGAAGTGAACGACCTTAATATTCGTGCCAAAAGTATTGTTCTCTAATTGGTTCGGAAATATATATATTTAGAAAATGAGTCTGTAAAAGTTGATAAACAATATTCAAACGTAAGTAGAAGAAATCAAATTGAATATACGATGGATTAAACAAATACTAGAGATTAATAGAAAACATATTGTAACCTATATTGCATTTTACGAGTGTGTAGAAGATAGATGCCTAGCAACATTGCGCTTTCTATATTTTTTGCTCACAATGATGATTTATCTGATATTTCGCGGCAATCGCAATTTTTCTCGCATGTAAATAATTACAGCGTTTGCAAGCTTCGCTCGGGCCGCGTCGAAATCCAATAAATGTGCGTTTTGTTTTTCGTGCATCCTCGTGAAATCGCCCAATCGCGCTGGCAGTGCCACACTCGCCAATTTCGTTCGCAGCGAATTTATGTGCGCTATGCACGTACTCGCATTTAATTACACATCGCGCGACTCGAGACGTCCACTCATCGGGCGCCGGGCGTCTGGAAAATGTAACGCACCATCGCCTAACACTCTCCGGGGGTCCGGCGTAATTATAGTTCGACGTCTCGGCAAGTCGAACAAACGCGCGCGTCGGTATTGAACTTTGAGCGAATTTTTTGGCCGCGAAAATTCGCGCGTAACTTTCGCACGAGGCGTTGATCGCGTCGTCGGCAAAAATTAATTAGCCGACGGCGGCGCGATCAATTAAAGCGTGATAACCGTTAGATTTTTCATAAATATTAATTGATTCCGCCCGTGTCTGGAGCGCGTCGACGCGAGCAGGAATCGCAAGCGCGCTGGCGTTGGAAGAGGAACGGTCGCCGAGTAGCCAGACGAACGGGCGATAATCAATTAGCCGGTGCGCAGTCGTCGATATTAGCGACGTATTAGTGCGCCGGACGGTGTGTCGATGACTCTGTAATTAGATCAATGCACTTATCGCCTTTGCTCGTCGCGGCAGGACGATTCGATTTCTCACGTTTCGTCAAACGTTCACCAGCGCAAGCGCACCGACTTTAACTTGCGGTGACATGACGTGATCACAATCAAGGATATTGTCTGTCCTAACCTCAATTTTCAGCCATTCGAATGCCTTCTGTTGTAATTTCCATGCTCAACTAAACCCAATCTTTACTTTATCATTATTTGCTGATACTTACTGCGCGCTGTATAAATAGTTATGTGTTCTAAAGTTTGTTGTCTCGACTCGACTCAAGATAAGTCTTGACCAGACCTGACCACACTGGAGTGTCGTGTATGGCGCACAGACGCGTAGGTCACGACGTTCGCGGGACGTGTCTAATAAATCACGTGATTTTTGCCCAACAAATTGTGTAATGCCTGGTTGGTTGGTCATTTTTCTCGTTTGCGTTTTCGCCTTTTCGGCATTATTTGGCGACCGGCTGGAAAAACTTTTTAAAAAATTTCTATTTTCATTTCTCCTGCCGGCTTGCCGACTTCAAGGTCGCGATATGTAATTTGTGGCTTCGTGGCTCGTCGAGCTTCGCGTCCTTTATAAGGAAATGCGCGTGTTCAAAGCGAACACGGGAGAAAAATTTGCTTATCTAGATCGGCGATGTCGTCGATTACAACGGATTGGGAGGTTTTGCAATGAATACACTCTGTACCACGTTACTAATGTGTATTCTACAGTCTGTTACCAACAAAATTTAAACTTTCCCAGAAAACAGTACTTTTCAAAATTTTTATTTTTGTAATTGATTATTTACTCCAGAGTTGTCTTCATTTTTGCGCGGCGTTTTCTAATGTGGTGGATTTTATGGCCAGACTGGCGGCGCGAATTGTTTTCGGACCCGGTGGATAATTTTAGATGCGCGAAGATAGTGGCAATGTGCAAATGTGTGGATGTATTTCTCAAAAACTTGTCCGCGCGTCGGATAATAAATTTTCGCGGAATCACCGACTGCGAACGTCGCAGCGCGCTTGTCGTGCGCATTCTTCGTCCGTGTGCGCGCATGTCTTATTATCGCGCGCAAATTGTCGCACAGTGCGCATTTTTGCATCCTCCTCGCGTTGGACGCATGTGGGGCGGGTTGTGTTTTCGCGCTGCATCAGCATGCATCTAAATTAGGACGAAATGCGACGTTTACGTGGAAATTATCTTTGACGAACGACCAGAAAAATCGCGACTCGACTTGACTCGAAAGCCTATCGAGGCAATTAATCCGCACGAACAATAATTTCTACAATCGGGTCGACTTTCCGGTAAACGCCAAAAACGCCGAGTTGCAAATGACGAGAATGCGCCTGCCGTGCATGTCATGCCTTGGCGCCAGCAACCAGCGCAAGTCAATTTTCTGAATAAAGTGCGCAAGCGCCGCGTGCTTATGAATATCCGGAGCGTCCTCTTGCATACGACTGCCGCGCCAGTGGTACCAACCTGGTACTCTACACTCCTCGATGCTTCGATTGTTTTCATATTTAAAGCCCCGAGAAGACAATACGAATCATTAAGTCAAGTGGCTTTAACGACATTCAAAGAACATATTTTCAGCCAAAGGTTGCTCTTGCTCTTGGTCTTGGCCTTGATGCACTTGTACCTTTTTTGGTTTTACAATGTGCGAAGAGTGTAGAAATCTTCATTAACAGAATGATAATAAATTAATTAGCACGCAGCCCTGTTACACACCTTGAAAATTTAGAACAACTTTTTACTTTTCCTCGCCCGGCATTCACAATCATTTCACCCGTGAGCGGTCGGATGTTACACCTTAAATTCTTCCTAATTCAATAAACAATAGCTGACTAATTGCCGCACCTGTTGCTAACTGGTTCCATCAACTTTAAATCTATTAAGGCCGAATCAAAAAACTAAATAGAACATCAAGATAAATGTGGCGCGTTAAATTAGAAATATTATAATTCTGTCGCAGATTAAATTGTCAAACCGCAAACAAACTCTTAATTGGATTACACATTTAATTTCTTAATTATTCCTATTTTTTAGCATCCATATTCTACCAATTAAAGCGGAGATTGATGCGAGAAATTGCTAAAATTAGATGGCGATCGATGCGAATTAATTCGGTATAACTTAGCTAGAAAAATTAACACTTTTTCAAAACCGGCAAACTTTGAGTCGTTCGCCTGGATCGCTCTGAAAATCGACTCGCCGCGTGCGAGAAGAAAGCCTGGTCGCGAGTCAACAGGTGGGGATCGTCTCTTGGCGCTGCGCTGGAAGTTAAGTAGCGTCTGGCGGCTTCGGTAGTGACTTAAGTAGTAGTAGAGCGAGGCGCACCGCACGGCGCGGACGGACTCGTCGGAATTGTCAGTACGTCGCGACAAGCGTCTTAAGCCGGACGCGACTTAAGCCACGCGCCACGCTTTACCGGTGTACACAAACGCGCGCCGCTTTATTGATGTTATTATCAGCGTTGCGCCGCGAATCGCATCCATGGCGGTGTAACACGCCGTGCCTACTTGCGAGCAGGTGCCGAAAATATACCGGACTTGATCTGATTAAATCAACGTGCGTTTAATTATTGGTGCCATTCGCACGCGTCACGACGCTGGCCTAAACTATTCACGGACGCTTTTTATTAGGCGCCAGACGAAATGTTGCGAAACGCATAAATCAGTTAAGTCGATTTAAGTCACTTACTGTGCCCGGAGTGTGTTCAATGAGCAGTGCGCGCTCGCCGGCGGATTCGGTGTGAGACTTGCGTGCGGTTATCAGTGGTTATCTGCGCGATGACTAACGTCAATCGTATTCGCGTGGTCGTCTTGGGCTCCGCACGTGTTGGGAAGTCCGGTGAGTTCTCATTGTTTGTATCGCAGCATGTCCGAATCTCAAACGCAAAAACAACAATATCGTCTCGCGTAAACGGCCCATAAAAGTACCTGGAATTGGTGCGTCTGCGTCTAGATCGGAAGCACGCATGAACGGAAAACCGAGTCGGAATCGGATCATTGCAATCTTGTCACGGACGCCAATTAATTACTCCGCGCGTACGCCTAGGCACCAATCGCACGAGCAAAACAAACAAAAATGATCAAGTCATACTCCGGGTACAACTCAGTCAAGTCCGCCGGTCTGCTGCGGTCCGTCAAAGGAACGCGTTCACTGCCTCGCCAGTCTCTCTCTCTCTCTCTCTCTCTCTCTCTTTCTCTTTCTCTGGACCATTGTCGTTTCTTGGCACATCTTGTAGAAAGTAATTACAACTGAATCAGTGGACGCGAAGGGTACCAAGGGATGTGGTGACGCGAAACCGCAAACGCCTCGCCTCCACTTCCCAGTATTCGCTTGTGGCGCACTTGACGTCTGACGTGTTTGATGTACGTGCATTCGCGGTATTGACACGAAACACTCACCGAGCGGAATCGTCTCGCCGTGTACCGCCGGTTCGCTCATTGCGACTGCACACAGAACACCGTACAGTCCTTAAAGCCATGTGCAGCCATGCAAGGTACACCAACAACACGAGGTGCACCTTACATCATGAACGCTGAACTACTTATATTGGTTGATACGTGGAAGCTGCACCGGTATAGGGTATAAGGAGTCGTTCCACAGGGAGCGGGTACCTCAAATTTTACAAAATAAAGTGCGCAATCATCTAATATCAATCCAGCGACATTAATTTTAAGGCACTCCTAAGTAATAAGAATGGGATGTAAGGTGTTGTTTTGCAAGTAGCTGGCAGATTATTAACCTTGATTATTTGGAATCGTTTTGAAAAAGCTGGTACTATAAATTTTAAAAAATCAAGTATATCACGATACTGATTTAAGGGCACTAATAATATTTTAATGAGTTGCAAGGAGTCGTTTTGCAGGAAGCTGGTACCCCAAATCTTAACAAAATTATGGACACTACGGAACCAGGTCCTTTTACGGATTAGCAGGCATCTGCCGTCAAATTAAGAAACAGCAGTTTCCAGTCAATGATAACTGAAATTCAAACAAACATGTTTACAACGTCATCTATCGTGTGGTCCCGGTCGTGTTCTTCTCATTCTTCTCCGTGACTGCACATTTCGCAATTATCTTATTACCTCGAAATCGCCCGCCAATGTTCATTACGTTCATTACGCGATTACGCCCATTTACGAATGCAATAAGTATTACGAAATCGATACGCCGCGCGCCCATCCACGGCGGAGTAAGAAGGGCAATTAGTATACAGAAGGGAGGCGATTAAAGTCGCGACTCTTCAATTTATTGCTATTAGCGTAATAAATCATCGGCAGGACGCGGATTCGATAAACACGCGTTTAGCGTTCTTCTTTAATTTCTTGTATGAAGTTATTTCTGCTCGCGCTTTACGCGCCGCAATAAAACTGGCAAAACGCTCGAGCGGAATGATTAAATCGAGTGCAAACAAGATGCAAAGGGGACAAATCGAAGGACGCTGCAGCACCTGCTGCGAGTTTGCAAGGACATTAAGGGCAACAACGATGTAAAAACGAATCGACTAAAAAACACATTTCGTTTGCCGAATCTCAATTAACTACATCGCTTTTCATTCGAAATTGGTGATAAACGCTGACGCCGCGATGCACGCAATTCACGGGCACAACTAGTGCGGTGGACAGAAACAAAAACAAAGCTCTGGTCAATGGTTTCATGTTTATTTGGCCAGTCATGTATCGAACAACGCGTTTCTAGTCACATGCTAACGTCGATGTTTAAGTAGCAATAACAATTAATAAAAAGTATTGGCGATAAAGCGTTATATAACGTGTGGATATGCAATTGAAAATTTGGTCACGTATTAATGGTTAAGATCCCAGATCGACCAATCAATAGCAAATTGGTACTGCGAGTGTGCGTTAAAGTGACCGCGGAATTTGCGCGGCAAATTTCTCGCCGAATTTTTGCGCAAAGCTTTATGATACTTTCAGGAATGCGTTGCAATTAGCTTCACTTTTACCAGGAATATGTGGGAAGTAGGCAGGCAAATTACGCCAACGAAACACTATTTAATTTGTACGCAGCAATTAAAAAGTCCGAATATATAGTTGCGTTCGTGAAGCCGAAATATGCGCGTGTAATTAGCGTTCCTAATTTCAGTACAAGACGACGCGCAAAATCCTGCCACCCCGCGAACAGTTGAATATTTGTGTTAGCTCCACTATCAGTTTGTATGTTTTGCCAGACGAGTCTGTTACCGACTTACTCGCTGGGCATTTATTTACTTACAGTTAGCATAACTAATAATAATCGCGGCGATGGATTCGCCAACGCCATAAAATAATTATGACCCGAGTTTAATATTCCCCGTGTATCTTGTTTACGTCCTTTCGCATCTTTTAACAGCGTCGCATAAACATTCTCGCCGGCTGTAACTACATCAATAACTTGCGCAAGTAGCAGCATCAGACTCAATTTTATGCACAAGTTGGAGTTTAGTCCTGTATGTGCATGTGGGCACATGTACGTTTTTAAAAATGTTTACTACTCACCTAGCTGCCTGCTAGAAGTCGAGTGCTAATTTTAATATTTGCATCGACGGAATGAATATATTTTCTCGGACAGACAGGCCGAGACGGAGCCTTCATTGATATACATAAATGTCTTCATCACGAACGACATCGCATCGACGACGAGATTGAGATCTAGATGTCTCGTATTATCGCTCGAGTTTCATCGCTGGAAAAATTGCGGGATTTTTTTTTTAATTTTACGCTTTTAGCCTGCCGCAAAGGCGGCGTCAATTTAGGCGCTTTCTTTTCGCGCGCTTTGTTTTTATCTCTTGCCGAATATATTCGAGAATGCACCGCGGGGCTCGTTGGCAATTACGAAAGGAATTCGGCGAGCTCGTGAATCCACAAATCATAACGCGAACGCGAATGCAATGTTATTTATTGATTCCGTCATTATCTCGCTTTCAATTTTTATTGTTCTTGCCGTGACATTTTATTGTGCGCTGTGCGCTTTGTTGTTGCGCGCGCACGCGGCAAAAATTAAATCTAACGATTCATGCGTTCGGACATTCGAGGCGTTCGCATTCCGAGAAAAGCGCCGCCGCCATCGCCGGAACGCATGAGAACCTGCGCTTTTTATTTTCCTTCGCCAAGGAGCAGGCGGAGAGAAATAAGGGAGAGAGGATGTGCACGTAGTGCGCGCGTTAGTTCGATGGCTCCTTCGGAACTCCGGCGGTGTTTTGACTGTTCTGAAATACGATTTCTCTCGACGCAACAAAGACTCCGACACACACGGACTACTTTACGACTGAGACTTAATACTCCTATGATAATATATCGCAATACAGGAAACAAAAATTATTTAAATACGATCGCCCGCCAGTTTTTCCGCGGAAATAAGACACTCACCTTTGACAAACGCTCTTCCACCCCACATTATTTTTCAAGCCGATTTTTTTGGCAGTTTTGAAGAGGCGAATATTGAGGTTACGTTGCGAGAGGTTAGTTTCTGTTTTGCACTGTATTAGAATGCTTGTGGTTTATGCGCAAAAATATATTCGCATGAACAACTTAGATTCTAAGTTGGAGCCGAGATTTTCCACTTTTATTTGAGCTTCAAGCTCGGAGCTTTTAAAATCACACCGCCGGCTGAAATTACACAGCGCGTTGTTTAATTTTACACGCTCTTTTGTTTCACGTTTTAATACGAAATGTTCGAGGCCGGGATTGAATTTTAATTACCAATAAATTCCACTTCCGACTAATTATAATTCGCGCGCTTTTACTGCAGCATTCTTACACAGTGCCCACGTTATTAAGGACACAATGATTAATTGTGTTAACAACTTTTACGAATTATTATTTAACATGATCAAATATAATAAATTTAGATCGTTATCACGTTTGGCTGGACATCACACATGCGCACACCCTGTGCACGTGTAAAAACAAGAAACGCCCGTGCAGGCGGCACATTGGCAGTTAATGAGGAGAGAAACATGCGGTATATTTCTGTAGGATATGCAGCAGTTATTGGCCTAATGAGCGGTGAAACGATTTTTAATTAGCACCGAAAAATGAGCGGTCAAACTCANCTTAACGGTGCTCCACACGACGATTCACGACTGAGAAGTTGTCATGAAATCTGATACCGTCGTCGGTTGAAAGAAGGAAAGTTACCATAACACAGTGACATTTTTTTAAACTCTTATTTTCACTTTCAACGATATAATCATGTGCAATTATCACGATCCTAGGCTCGTACTGCTCAGATTTAACGTAAATTCACTTTCTTTCCGAGTTTTTTTCTTCTACGTAAATACAGATTAACTTACTTGTTAGTTTTTAAAGCCAATTTGTATATTTGCTTTTGTCCATTGAAAATATGTTGATGGATTAGTCACTTTTATTGCGAATTGTCTCCGGACAGGAATAATATGCCAAAGCATTAAATTACAATGATATTTGTGGTTCAAATAAATATAATGCCGAAATGGCGACAGCCTGGTGCTTTATGGGCCTCTTGATGATCAAATTTATATTAACGTCCATTAACGTGTTTACGTTCGTGGGCATTGTCCAATTAATGTTGAAATCAGGTTTTAAAATTTGGGTTTTTTAGTTTGGGGTTCAACTTAATGTTTAATGGCCCTTGTAATATCTCCGGTATAAAACCACATGTACGCGGTTGGACATTTCAGTAGATGGCGCCAGTTATTATGGAAAGAATGGCCCGTAAAATTTACGAGAAAGGAATTTTTTCAGGTACAAATATTATTTAAACACAACGCAACAGTATTTTATTCATGCAAAAAACTTATTAATCGAAAAACATTTTTCTATTTTCTGTGACAATTTGTCTGATCAATTTGAAAGAGCCAGCTGAGTTTTCTGTTGAAGAATTTCTGCATTAAGTTTGCGCCAAAGTTGTCCACCTTTCCTTAAGCATCGATTTCAGATCACGTTTCAAAATACGGGCAGAGACAAATCAGTAGAAGGCGCCAGTTAATATACAAAGAACGACTACAGCGTCGTTTGCAAGGAAGTGGAATATCTGCAAGTGATACGTACTTTCCTTCCGTTAAATTCCTCGGCATTCAAGACGTCATATCTCGACTGTTTATTGTCTTAACACAGTTCTCGATAGATTTCGATTTTCGTATTTAATTTCCATATTTGCGCGCGTGATACCTGTATGCTTGCGCTTTTGCGAATGGGAGGACGTAAAGAGGACGACGCAATCATAATGTTAGCATGAATATATTGTTCGTTCGCGAATTTCACGCGCCGCGTCGCGACGTCAATTTCTCGCCCACGACTGATTATCAAAATAGAAATTTCGAAAGATGCGTTTAATCAGATAATAAAATAGTTTCTAATCCGTTCGATGCGCGACGCCGGTCGGGCCGCGATGGCGTCGATCATATATTAATAAATTAGCAACGACCGCCACCCGATCGGCGAAAAATCGCGTCGCGCGCCGCCGTGACAAATCGCGCGCGCGGCCGAGTCGAGTGGACAAAACGAAAATTGATTCCGACAATTTGTATCAGCACGTTAGACAAAACGCACCGGAAATGCGCGCGATCCATCATCCATTCACGTCGCGCGCGCGCGTACAAATGCGACGCATTCGAAACGCTTGAAACTTGACACTCGCGCAATCAGAAAATCTAAACAACTCACTCGGAAAATTGAAACTCGAATTTAAAACTCGGCGGGCGCCGGTCGGCACCAACGCGCCGCGCCGCGCGCCATGGACAATTAATTACGTTTGAGTCGATAATTGCCGATGAGAGAGTTGCGCCAAAAAGGTAGACGACAACGCCGATACCGTTAGTAACTGCGTCGATAATATGTATAATGGACACGCTGCTAATGTTTATTGGCAATTAATTTATTAATTACCGCGCGCGGCTAATCAACGCTTATCGATGGCAGAAAGTCACAGCAGCGCGTAACTCGTGTGCACACACGCTGATGATTTATCGCCGTGGACATCCAGTTCCATTAATATTAATTTCTCGGCGATTTGCGTTTTGTTGCTTGTTCGTCGGTTTTTCCTCGTGCGGCGAAGTTGGTTATTTGTAAACTACAAAATTATTGCTTCCTTCCAGCCATAGAGTAACAGTACGGCTGGACTAGGATAATTAACAATGCGACCGCCTTTTGGGGCCACGCTCAGTGGCGCATTTCGGATCGGTGAATTTTCGACCATTAAATTTACAATTTAACGATTTTCGTCCAGTAGGAGGCGTTTAATATTTATGGTTTCGGAGAATTTTAATAAACCACGCGTCGTTTTTTGGTTTTATTGACGATCGAGCCGTTTTCCGACGGCGAACGTGAACGTTTGTATATTTTATTCATACGCCCGTGAACGATGCCTTAATAGAGTTTTATTGCGTTTTTTGATGCAGAACATACAATTGAATTGTCGTTTTATCGGCGCAAAACTTTGGGTGCGTTGATCTGTAGAATTGGGCGATAAATGTCGATGTCACTTTTAGTGGAATCTATCAATGACAAAAAATACACGAAATTTCGGAACGTAAAAAGCAAAAGTCAATATTCCAGCGAATAAACGTTTATTGCTCGCGCGAGAGAATATTTCTAATCATCGCTGAGTGTGAATGGGAATTTAATGGGCAAGCGATTATGCGTTGAACTGGCTGCAACTGTTAGGAAATTTTCCTTCGGATAGAATTGATTTCTAGTGCCTGTGCGCATAAAATCCACGCTCAACTCGATGCCCGTCCGATTGAATACTTTTTGCGCGCATTTTTCCATCGTACTTCAGCCCGAGATCTGCCTTTTTACGTCTCCTTCCTTGCGCTTCGCATTGATATCGCCTCGCAATAATTTTCACGCCAAACGAAAATAGTTTTACGAGGATTTTATTAACGCCGTCGTTAAGCGGACGCGCGTATGCGTCGCGAGCGATTAAATTAGTTCAGCGCTCCGCTGGCTCGTCTGCGCACCATCGGCGATCTGAAATGACATAATAAAACAAAGACGCCTGACGGAGCTTTTAATTTACTGGATTTTTTCAGCGCGAGCATTTTATGTAACCAGCCGCGGCGAGCCGCCAGTCGCGCCGAATGCGCCGATGCGCGCGCAGACGACGACTCAAGGTGAGAATGCGACGCGCAACGTTTTCTTCAAATCGCCGACGTAATTGCGCGCCTCGGTCCGGCTCGTTGGCGTCATTCATCGACGCAGATCGTCGGTCCTCATTAAACGTTCTACTTATGTCGCGAAATTAATTAATATTCCGCAAATGATTTAATTTTTTGCGACAATTTGTCAATTTGCATAATAAACCGTAATTAATCCCGCGTCTCTGTAATCATCCGGCGCGGACTTAACTGAAAATTAAAGCCGCGCACGTCGTTCTTCATCGCGTCGCGTCGACGTTTTCATCGCGTCGTCATTTATTTTGCGCTGGGAGTCGCACGTACTGCGTAATTACATAGCGAGTCGGCGGTAATAACACGGTGGACGCTGGTGCCTTTCAAGATTCAATTCGAATCAATCAATTCCGCACAAAACGACGCGAACGTTTAATAAGCATTCGTACGTTTGCGCCGCCGCGTGGGGGCATTAGAGAGATTAGGAATGGAGGGCAGCGGCGCGAAAAGTGTTAATGACGGTCTTTCCCCGGGCGCAGCGAAATTTACTGACCCAGACTCACAATGCGAGGATGAGCGAAATTGAATATCGCGCCGTTTTTCGAATATTCCCGATGATCGCGTTCGAAACGCGCAATATGCTTGGCGATTAGTTCCCTCCACGTCCGCGCGTTTTCTCCTGCCGCGCAAAAATCGCAGCGCCAGCCGACTTTCAGACGGCAGCTCCCTTTTCGCTCCCATTATTATTTGTTTGCGTTCGCGCGCGACCTGCGCATAAATATCGTGCAGGAGTTATTAAATCCGCGCCGCCGCGTCAATGAATAGGATTCAATGGCGAGCAGTGAAAGTGCGCTCCTGCACGCGGAGCTTACTTGCGCTCTTCAATTCTTCCGACTGCCAACAGCGGCCGGCAGCATCTAGCGCGAGACCCAGTCCCGGTTCGAACAAATAACACACCAATATCTCAATTCGATGCGATGTTCGATTTGTATGCACGTTCGCATACGGACCGACGCAAACTGTTCCGTGCAATTGCGACGCATCGAGCGGAAGATTGTCTCGGCGCGTTGGATGCGGACCGTAGTAATCTCAGATAACAGTTGATGACATTATTGTAGGGTACTGGAGCTCGTACTCGCGCTCTCGTCGGTTGTACGCACACGCTAATAAACATAGCGTGCGATCAAAAGTGAACACGCGGCGCGGAATGAAGTCGAAATGAATCCGCGATTGTTATCTCTCTTAAGCGGTCGTTCGTCGGGTGCAAGAACTTCCACTAATGCTAGATGCGAGTGCAAGATGCGAGTTTCTACGTCTCGCTGCTCGCTAGCCACGGGCCGGCATTCTAAGCAAACAGTGAGTGGATGTTTAATGGCGCGTAAGAATCCTAAAAGTGACATGATGTACGCATCTTTCGGGCGTGTGCGTTGATTTGGATGAAGCGAACACCCGATTGACTCTAGGTCCAAAGTATCAGTTACAATTGAGGCACTTGTGCACACTGTGCAAGAATTTGAAATTAAGTTTTCGGAGCATGTTAAATGCACCTTTGATACAGCATGTTGTGTTATTCATATTTTCGCGATTGTTTTCTGTGGTCCTAGCCTGTTGCATATGACTCCGGTGTCGACACTTTTTTTCGGCTTGAAAAGAAACAGCTAACATTTAAAACAATTTTGATTAAAGTCCATCAAGAAATGCAGAAGTTAGGTCAAAACAATTCAGAAAATCATATTTCAAATAATCATATTCTAAATCATTCAACGTTCCTGATTGATTAGTGCAAACGAGAAGTTGTTGTCGCTTGTTGTCTCTCTCACTTGTCGTTGTCATGGTTACGTCCTATAAGAACGCGGGTTAGGCGGCCATCATGAAATTTCACCGGAAGCTAGCGTTCTCACTCTTTCAACAAACGTCAAGTTAACTCCAAGCGCAATTCGCAGCTAATTTTTTTGCGTAGCAAACTGCAATATTTTGTGTGTAAAGTAAGTGATTACAAGTGTAATGATAAGTTTAAAGACGTTAGAATTTGGTATGCATATAGTTGACATGATGGGTAATAACTTTATAAGATAATGCTTGATTATTCTTTTTGTTTCAGTTTGTTCTTTGTCGAACAGATTGACTTAAACTAACTGTTGATTACACACTTTGCTTTGTATTGATAGAGACGAACTTACTGATCTGAATGTTAGAAGGTGTTTGCAGTGAAGAAGTATTAGCAATAAGTAATATTTAAAATGAATTTAGTTGACCTTTGAAAAGTGGGTCTTGCAATTCGATGTTATCACTGGTTACGAAATAAAATTGTATAATTGCTGTAAATTATGTAAGACTCCGACTCTTCCTGCAAATTCTAGCACTATATACAATTTAAGAAGCTAATTTTGGAAGTGTTATATTTATGTTTAGTTTTTGGTTCACGACCTTTGCAAATTAATAAATTCAACATATGAAAATGCTAATTTGTTTCATTTATAAGCATACTTACTGTTAGTGACTTAGAGAATACGAATTATGATGAGTGAATAACAGCTATTACAATAATCTCGAGTCAATATTGTAATGTTATGATTGGCGGTTGGAAGATAATTACTGGTAAAAGAAGGAATTATTGATTTGCGTGATAGACATAAGTTTGTTAGTGACTGCAAAACAGGAATAAAAATGAGTGATATGAGTCATAGATCATAAATGTATATTTTAAGGATTCATCGATTGGTGATTGGTTCTTTGGCTGCAACTGCTTTTACTACGACTAATTAAGCGGCGTATCCGACGATTGCTCTTCGGCCGAAATCATATATCCTTGTCATAAAACAAGTTTCGATATAATATGCAATAGATAGCACTTTTAAGATTGAGAGTTACTACTCTACCTTTCCCGTCCCACCTATTTGTTTATAAAGGTTGCAACTCCTCGGCTACCAGCAGAGAGTGTTGAACGTTCTACGGTATCTAATATCCGGATGTGTTATTTACGCATCTTCCAACACGTTGTAACATGGCATATTATTTATATTATGCACAATTTACGGTTTTGACAAACGGGCCCAACTGCCGGGACTATCAACAGTACTACCACAACCCACTGCTACTGCTAATACGATCGGTGCACGTGGCGAAGTGAAGAGTTTTATGCTACGAGTTTGCACAACCTGCCGAGCTACCTGAACTACCAACCACCTTGGCTCATAACATACTGCCTCGAGTTGGTTAGCATAACGCATCGCACATCGTTATTGATATATTTATACGTCCAGCGCGGCGTGGTGGTAGTAATGTGATGACTTCGTTAATGTCACGACCACTCGTAAAGGAAGCGCTGTGCGTGGGTGGACATTGCTTCTCTGGCAGGATCAACATGCAACATTGTAGATAGAAGCACGCTTCTGTGGAAATTTTGAGTAGCCGGAGGTTTTCTGTTTGTTTGTTTTTTTGTTCGAGTGCGAAATGAACTCAGGTGCTCTTGTAAAGTTCAGAAGGACAGAATGCGCTGTACAATTGAAGTTTCGCTTGTTTTCTTTGCATCCAGCCGACACGAGCAAAAAAAGAAATGGTAATTTAATCGAGCATAAAAGGCTTAAAGAACCCATTTGTTACATTTCCTTTTGCGTAGTGTTGCCCTTTTTGGCCGCTACAAGGTGTTGCAATTGCGATCAAGGAGGTGTACAAGGTATGCGCGGGTTTTGTGGAACAGTCACGAGACGCATGCCTCGGTATCTTCGTACGACATATTTTATACCTTTCGACAGTACAAATATTCGGCGTAATGCCGATATACACACCATAAAAACTCACCGCGTAACGAATCGCACAAGAATCGCGAAGCAAAGACCTTTCGAAACTCAGTGCCACGTCGACGGCGCGGCAGATAATTTGATAAATTGATAAACACACGGGCGGCGGCGAGCTTTGTGCTTTCGTGCAACGCGGCGTCGTCGATGCGGCGAGTCATCCTTCGCGGCGTCCGCACGAAAATCGAGCGCGTATCACACGCCGACGAACATGATATAGTAACTCCGAATAATATTACGACGCACGCCGTGCGCGAGTTAATAAAATATTCTTTTATCTTCCACCGAGAGCGGACGGCCGGATGGTTGATGGTGCGCGCTTGATGATGGCGATGATCGCGACGGAGAAGAATAAAGAGATGTCCGATCGGGCGTCCGGCAACAGAAGCCTTACATTTTAATAAAGCATTTTATCAAGCGCGGATCGCACGGATCGCGTGGTTAATTCATCAAAATCACCCGCAATCATCTGGTCCGAGAGAATAAAACGCGCTACGGGAAGCGATGCGATGCGTTCGACTCGCGCGTATGATTGATGACTGGACTGGTTGCAGCGCGTGCGATTGACGAATCGAAATTACGAAATTAAGAAATCCTGAAAACCGACCGAACTCGCGGTGTGGCGCGAGCGGCAGGTGTCCAACGTGCATTCCTTCGCGGCGCGTTGGATTTCTTGCCGAAATTCACTTTTGCGACACGACGGCGGCGGCGGCGGAGCGAGTTTTGATGCTCGGGCAGCTTCTGAAAGGTGGGATTATTAGTCGGTCTGTTGCCCTGGCGAGGTGAACCAACTTGCGGCGTGAAAAACGTGATGCATCACGTCGCCTGAAAGGGACCATCGCACGCACGTAACACTTTGCTGGCGCTGCACCACGGCGCAAAAGAAGCAAAAATTCAAGGATAAAGAATTATAGCCGAAATGAGCACGAATGCCGAACAATAGCAACGAATCTTTTGACTTTAATGACCACTCTTGTTGATTGCAACGTGCAATTCGTCTTCGGCAAGCTCGCCGCCGCGCTGCGAGCTTGCAGACCGGACAACCGACCTCGTCCAATTTTTAACTCCGAAAGCGCAATCAAATTATAATTATACTTCGGTTAAATCTTCCGTCTTGACTTACAACCGTTGTTCGCTTTGTTTAAGCTCATCTCGGATCGCTTCGCTAGTTAGTTCATTTTCTGCTAACAACAAACGTTTCAGGTCGGCGCGGAACGAGACGCGCAACGAAAGTGAAAATGAGAAATCCGAAAAACTCGTGCCGAGACGCATCGCAGACATTTTTAATGGTCTTTGTCGAATCTGAGGACCTTGAGCGCGTCGCGTCGGACAATAAAACTGGACTTTAATTTGCAATTGCTTCATTAGGCATGAATTACTCCAAGTCATTCGCGCGCGGCTTAACTGCCGAAAGCAGAAAATTGCCATTCTAATTTTCCACGCGGCCCACAATTAACCGTGCCAACGCGCAGAAAAAACCTCATTACATGCTCAAGAGCATAAGTCACTTTTACGATAATCGCCGAAGAGCTTTTGTTGGTAAGAGGAAGCGACTTTTTGATAGCGCGTTGTGTTCACTTCTGACGCGCGTCGGCAAAGGTCGAAAATATAACCGAGCAACGGTCCCGTTATCGAATGGTCGGTTTTTAAAGGCAGCGCATTAATTTGCAAACTACTTGCGTACGCGTGAAGTGCCCATGCGCAGCTGGATTAAGCGCCGAGTTGCAAAAATACGAGCGTCGACAAAGAATAAATAAAGGCGAGATACATGAACACGCTCTCGCGTCGCGCGGCGTTCGTCTGCACACGGAATATGACTTGAGTCGCGTCGTGGTGGTGGTGGCAGACGAGGAGAAGCTGCGAAGGTAATTGGGCCATTCGCCTGCGTCAAGGACGTTTCGAAAAATGCAGTTATAAATGTTATGATGATGCATGATGCCGCCGGACGGAATGAATTATCCAAGCGAATCCGAGCATGTACATATTACTCATCGCTCATCCTTGCGACATGTCGACGTATTTACTCCACGTCTCCAACGGCATTCCGCGTAAATTGAAAATAAGTGCATCCGAGGGTTCACTGCCAAGGATGCTCCGGCTCCGTTCGGTTCGGCGCGTCTGACCCAAGAGTTAATTGCGTCTAGTTCTTTCTTCTTCGCTCTGATTTTTAATGATTTGCTTTTTTGGTCAACCGAATTGTTTGTAATTTTCCTCGCATCCCGCCGCGTCCCATCGCGTCGGATTAGAAGTATATGGTCAACGAATGACCGACTCGTCGGCGGTCGCGTCCTCGTACCCGTGCTCGCGTCGAGAACAATTCGAAGACAATAAACATTCCCGCCGTCTTCTTTCCGTTTTTGTGCGCGCGCCGCGTAGACAATCTATTTATGTACCTATCGATTCGATTCCCGTGCGTCGGTCGCGCTCAGGCATTCCATCGTTCATCCTTATATAGGATGCGGCTGCATTAGGGGCCTACATTGAGACGCAAATAGTGAAATAGTGCCCATCATGCGTGAACCCGGGTCCCAGCTCCTAGTCGAAGCCCAGGTCGTGTCGAAACTTATTTGTTATTTTACTGCCGGCGGATTTTGCTTTCTATCAGAAACGAATTGATGGACCGTCCGATAAGATTCGACGAGGTCAGAAAGGCGTGAATGATTCATTGTTTTATATGAATTTCCCTATCGAACCTGCGGCGCGCTGAGGTTAACTCGCGGCGACTCAACGTAAGTCATGTTGACTCAAGCTAGGCTAAACTTGCTCGCCGTCGGTTTCGCCGTTTCCTAGCCACCTCGCGTAACCAGAGCGTGTTGAACGCGTCGCCGTTGGTTTTCTTGCTTTTGCCGCGTGGCGCCAACGAAACTGACCTCTGGCAAAGCCACAAATAGCTATTAATTATCGCATCGCGCGCATCTTTTCGCTCGTCTCATTTTTCGCTTTTGCGGACGTGCCGTACACACACGCGCATGCGGCTGATGTAATGTAGCTTAGGTGCGTCTAACGCGCATGCTCGACAGAGAAGAAAGATCGCCGCGACTTTTTGCAAATGCTACACGCATGTAATTTGTAGCGCCTTCCACGTTCCTCCGGCGGATAATATGAGATGCGTAGTAGGGAAGATGAGAAGCGACGTTTTTTTTTTCTTTCTGTGTCGTGCAAATTGCACGTCTCTTAAGTTTACTTTGCTATTAGACACGTGGCCGGGGCGAGTGTAGAATGTCCGAACTTGCTGAGGACGCGTCGCGGCGTTGAATTTCGCTAATTAATGAACGCAAGCGGCGCGGAATCCGGCTAGCCGAAATTCAAATTCGCGTTGATGTAGTTTCGCGCGATCTGGGTTAAGTTAGGATGGCGGATGTCGGCGAGATAAAGGACGCGGCTTCGAAATAATTGGACATTGATTGGACTCACAGATGCGGCACAATATGACTTGTCCCTGTGCGAAACAACAATTGCGCGTGCGGCGACTTCTCTCAGCGATGTCTTTGATTGGACGGATTTGCGACACACCCTGTGCACTAGACCGGTGTAATAGGGCATTTATAAATTGTTTTGCCGTTAGTTTCGACGGATTCGGCAAATCGGCAAGATCATTCGATTAATGCACATCGACAGGAACGGTCCCGTCGATCGTCGACGCGAAACAAGATCGTTGCAGATAACCTAATTCGGGACACGAAACGATCACAATCGGCAATCGATCTTTGCTAATTTAATAAATGCCGCCGCTGTCGAAGCGACCAGCTAATTGATGTCCTGTTATGATCGATACAAGGAAGTTAATCAAAGCTAATCAATCAGATTCAATTTTCTCTGCAATATTGGAACTTGATATTAAGAAGAAAAGAAAGTGCGAGTGGGTAAGTTTATGATCAATTATTATTTTCAATTTTTTTTTCGCAAATGATAAATATGCGAATTAATTCGCCACTGCCGTCTCATTATTTATGATTGCTTTATCCGACTTTCACCGGATTTTCCTGATACCCGCCATAAATTTTACCAAAAATTGGCAATTGTTCAGAGTAATTGTCAATAAATTGACGATATACGCTTCAACATGTACTTTCCTCTACATTTCGACCTTTCGAACCTCGTAAACCAGAGCAAATTGGACATGATACTCGTTTATGTTAGCGTTTAAGTACACCCAAAGGTTAAGGCATAAATATGCATCTTATTTGCTGTAGGATTTAATAAAATATGATGCGACTTAGTCGGATAAGAATAATTCAGCGTTGTTTCTTGCTGTTACTTCATTGATAATGTCCACACCAGTTGAGTAAGTAATTAGCATGATGACATACACAACATGCGCATACTCAGATAAAGATACCTTCAAGGTAAAGGTACTCTACGGTTGAACACCTCGCATGGCGAGACACAACATTACAACGCTGTATTACAGAGATCTATGACGACGTGTGTAAAAGTCGTTTGATTATAGTCGTCGTCGTGTTTTATCAAACAACACGTCGTTGTTGCTCATCCTGTCGTGCTATCCGCAGCTCTTCCAGGTCTGGCTATAAATAAACGCGGATAATGGATGAGCAATCATCCAATCGTCCTCTCAAGACTGCACATAGCATGAAACTACGAAACTTTCTTCCTCAATGCGCCTGGTATGTTTCCCACTCGAGCTTCGAATCAAAACATTGTACGTGTATTATGATAATATGGATGATATGATGGTACGGATGTCAGGGAGGATAATTGACTTATTGTCGGATGACTTACCGCTCCGGACCGTGCTGTACAATTATTTTTTCGATTCGTTGACGTCTCATTTAGAATGGTTAAGCAGGCGCAGCGAATGAGGGGCTGAGCGAGAAGAAAAAGTAGGATAGAAGGCCTCGAGGACTAGTAATGATATTGTATTCGTGGTGAGACCGTCGATTTGTCATTGATGTCACAACTCAGGGAATTCATTGAAGGGTGATATTTAGTAACAAGATTG
>JAODGE020017696.1:0-13643 GCA_027574965.2 Ecitophya simulans | reverse complement strand
TTGCTCGGAAACCCGTAGGACTCCACTTCGTCGGACTCGCCGTCGGGACTGGGCAAACAGTCGACTTCGCTTGGTATGTTGAAGAGATGATCTGGCAGGTAGGAGTTCGGGTGACGCATATAATCTGAACGCAGGATGTTCGTTAGAACGTCGCAGAAAGTGTGACAACGCGCATCGTGAGTGATTTTAGACAAGAGCGCACTAGCCAAACGTTACTCACTTGGCTTGACTATGAAAGGCACTGCAGCGCAGCATGAACACACAAGACATACAGACACGTCAGACACGTCAGACGGTTTGTGCAATCGCAAATTCGCAAACAACGCATGCAGAATATTAGTTTAGTTAGTTGCACTCCAACAACTCGAGCATCGAGTGCGACTTACTAAAGTGCCGTCTCCCGCCACCGCACGCGTCCCCGACGCGTTGCAATGTTCAAGCGATCGCGAACTGTACCTGTGGTGATACGTGAGTATTCGTTGCCGCCGTCCAGCGCGTTGAGGCTGGCCGCGTTCGCGTCGCGGTCGCGCTGCCGCCGCGGTCGGCAGTCGGACGCGCCGACGTCCTCGCCGAGGGCGGCGAGCCGCAGCTGCGCCGAGTGGCAGCGCGACTCGTTGCTCTCGTTGCTGTGGAAGCTGGAGGAGTCGTGCACCTCGCTGCCGTTCACCTCGGTGATCTTCGGCAGCGGCTGGCTGGCCCAATCTGAACAGTCCCACGCGTAAGCTACGCATTCGTCATGAAACGGTTGCGTGCTGTCGGCGAGGATATACTCACTGCCCGCGTGCCTGGCGACGACGTCCTCCGGCGACTCGCGGCGTCGCGACGCGTGGTTGGCGGCCCGACCGCCGTACAGTCGGGCGGGCGCGTCCTTGTGGTTGTCCACTTTGAAATCTACAACGAGGCGCAATTAGCGTCGCACGTCGCGCCGATCGCGCCCGACGCAGTGTATTTTAAGAGAATGCATACTTAGACAAGGTCCTCAAAGTCCTCTACAATAAGCAAGCGTTGAGAGGCAAGGGCAAAAACATCGTGAGTGTTGTTGTAAATTGACAGAAAGACAGAGAGAGAAGAGAATGATGGTCCAGTCGTTGTTGTCAGGTGGTAATTGATGAACGATTCGCGGTCTGAACGGGCGGTCTTAAAAGCGTTCTCGACGCAACTTACCGTTCTTGATTTTCGTTTTGTCGTTGAGATTGGTGTGGCTGAGATGCATCTGCGTGGCCCAGGTGGTCTTCTCCGGCTCGCAGTGGTTGCTCACGCCGCCGACGGGCTGGGCGCGGTTCAGATTCTTGACGTAATCGGGCGGAAAGTTTTCCAGCTCGTCGCCGGCGCTGCCGTAACTCCGCAGCGTGTCCAAATTGTTGTACACCGGCGTGCAGTTGTTGGGATACGGCTCGTTCGAGCTGGACGTGAGCGAGAGCGGTCGGAGGCCCGCGGCGGCGTCGCGATGGTGATGATTCACCTCCAAGTTGCTCATCTTCGACGCGCGCTTGACGTCGCCGCGATCGTGCCGATTCGAGTTGAGCACGACGTTCTTGGTCGGCTCGTGCGCGTCCCGACGATGGCGCCGGCTTCGCTTGCAGCGGCATATCAGACAGCACACGCACACGGTCACCAGCAGCATGACGAGCAGCACGATCCCGGCGAAGATGTACAACTGCTCCACGGTGACGTTGAGATGCGGCGACACTATCAGCGTCGTCGACGGCAACGGATTGCCGCACTGGCTGCCGGTGGTGTTCAGCGGGCAAATGCATCGGAACGTTCCGACCTCGTTGACGCACTGCCCGCCGTTCAGGCACGGCGTCGATTGGCACTCGTCCAGATCGAATTCGCACAGCTCGCCGGCGAAGGAGCGGCACTTGCACAGCGGCCCGTCGTCGCCCTCCTCGCAGGCGCCGCCGTTCTTGCACGGATTGGGGCTGCAATGTCGGCCGTACTCGCAGCGCTTGCCGGTCATCGAGGCGAGACAGTCGCACGCGTAGTCGCCCGCCTTGGGCGCGCACTTGCCGCCGTAGAGGCACGGCGCCGAGGCGCACGGGTTCGTGTCCGTTTCGCAGAGCGCGCCCTTGTAGCGGTCGTGGCACAGGCATTCGTACGCGCCCGACGGCGTTTTCGCTTCGCGGCAGGTGCCGCCGTTCATGCACGGCTGCGAGCCGCACGCGCCGAGCGGCTTGAGCACGGCGGACGCGTCGCAACTGAACTCGACGTTGGCGAATCGCTTCAGCACCGCCACGCTGCTGTCGCCGCTCTTGTGCAGCGGCACGGAGACGCGCGAGATGCGCACGTCGTCCATGCAGCCGGCGAAGCCCCTCTGCACGTCTTCGAAGCCGAGGATGGACGGATGCCGGTGGACTTCGGCGCCGAGATAGATTTGGTCGCCCTGCAGGTTCAGGACGTCGCCGACGCCCGGCGCCGAGCCCTGCGCGGTGTGCTCCCCGTCGACCGTCAGCCGCGCGCTGTTCTTCTCGCGCTCCAGCCGAATCTCGTGCCACTTGCCGTCGGACACGTGGACGGTCGAGGCACTCACGCGCACGACGCCCTCGCCGCTGCCCAGCTCGAAGCGATACTGCACGGCGCCGTTCACGAGCTCCAGTATGTTGTAGTCGACCTTGCCGGACGCGTACATCAGATTGCCGGTCGGCTGCAGCGTCCGAATGCGCAGACTGAGGCTGAGCTGGTCCTCGATGGACTTCTTGTTGATGATCCTGTACTGCGAGTAGCTCTTCCCGCTGAAGCTGATCGGGTTGCGCGCGATGTAGCAGGTCTCGTCGTGGCAGTTGGAAATGTCCACCTCGCAGGTGGCGCCCGCGTATCCGGTGGGGCAGAGGCAGGAGTATTCCTGATTGGACGCGTCCGGCACGCAGATCTTGAAGGACGGGCACGGGTCGCGCGCGCACTTGTTGACGATCGTGTCGCATCTGTCGCCGCCGTAGCCGAGATTGCAGGTGCACTCGAGGCGTTGTTCGTGCGCCGCCGAGACGAAGCTCGTTATCTCCGTGGCGATCGGCGCGATCCGGCCGGTGTCCAGCACGTAGCGGTCCTGGCACTCGCCGTTGAGGCAATAGTCGTGCGTGCACTTCGGCCGGACGATCTCCTCGACGACCAGCTTCGTCGACTCCTCCAGCTCGCCGAGATGGTCGTTCATCGCCTGGCGCAGCTCGTCCGTCGGATAGAAGCCGTTGTCCGGCTTGCGCACGGTGAACAAAACGTCGAGGTCCTTCTCGACGACGCGCGCGTGCCGCTTGGCGCGCAGGTCGGCGAGCCGGTCGTCGGCCGGCTGCACGCTGACGATGACGACGTCCTTCAGCTTCGACTCCATCGCCTTGCGCACGGCGCGCACGAACCCCTTGCGATGGCTGAGCACGAACGCCTGCGGACTGAGCGCGCGGAAGCGGATCGCCACGGCGTTCGCCAGCATCTCCTCGGTGACGATCTCCACGTTGATCTTGACGACGGTGTGCGCGTAGTACTTGCCGTCGGTGACGGAGACGTTGAGGCGGTAGTCCGCGACGTCGAGGCGGGGCAGCGCCGTCAGCGTGCCGTTCGTGCGATCGATCTTGAAGTACTCCTGCGACGGATAGTTGATGCCCGTCGTCGGCGACAGCGAGTACGTGAGGATGTCGTACTTGTCCTGATCGTTCGCGTGCACGTTGCCGATGACGCCGCCCGGATACTCGTCCAGGTAGGAGTTGATGTTTATCTCGAGCGGCGTGATGACGGGCGGATACTGCGATTCTTCTATCACTTTCACCACCACCCACGCGTCGGAGTACAGGGGCGGCGAGCCGTTGTCGAACACTCTGATCTGCAGCAGGTACGTGTCTCTGATTTTGTGATTGAACTTGGTGGCCGTGCGCAGGATGCCGTCCTGCTCCAATCGGAAGATGTTGCCTTCGTTGCCGGCGAGGAAGTCGTACGTGTACGGCGTGGTGTTGGGCTCGGTGTCGTTGTCGGTGATGAGGAACTTGATGATCGGATAGCCGATGGGCTTGTCCTCTTGCACGACGCACGAGTAATTCGCCTGCGAGAACGTGGGCGCATTGTCGTTCGCGTCGGATATTTCGATGTTGACGTTGACTTGGCGCGAGAGCACCGGAACGCCGCCGTCCTTGGCGATCACTTCGAGCACGTAGATCGAGATCGCCTCGCGGTCCAACTTGTTCGCAACGGAAATGTAGCCGCTCTCCGGATCGATGCCGAACTGCTCGCGATTGTCGCCCTTCAAGATGGAGTACTCGACGCGGCCGTTGTCGCCGCTGTCGAGGTCGGTGGCGGACACCTGGAGGATTTTGTCGCCGACGCGCGCGTCTTCGCTGATCCGCGCGACGTATCCGCTTTGCGCGAAGATCGGCGCGTTGTCGTTGCAGTCGACCACGGTGACGTTCACGGTGGCGACGTTGCTCAGCGGCGGGACGCCACCGTCGACGGCCTGAATGGTGAGGAAGTAGTCGCGCGCGCGCTCGTAGTCGAGCATTTCGGCGATGGTCAGCACGCCGGACTCGCGGTCGACGGCGAACTTCTTGTGCTCGTTGCCGCCGATGATCGAGTAGTAGATGTCGGCGTTGACGCCCGTGTCCTTGGAGGTGGCGAGGACGCGCACGACCTCCGTGCCGAGCGCGTCGATCTCCGGCACGACGGCGTAGTAATACTTGGAGGCGAACTCGGGCGGGTTGTCGTTGATGTCCTGCACGTTGATGACCAGCGCGGCGACGCCGGACTGCTGGGGAGTGCCCTGGTCGGTCGCCTGCACCGTCAGGTTGTACGTCGCCTTCAGCTCGCGGTCGAGGGGCTTCGCCAGCGTGACGATGCCGCTGTCGGCGGCGATCTTGAAGTGGTCGTTGTACGAGTCGACGAACGCGTACTTCAGCTTACGATTGACGCCGACGTCGGCGTCGGTCGCGTGGACTTTCGTCACCAGCGTGCCCACCTCGACGTCCTCGGCGAGACTGACCGAGTAGTCGGGCAGCGTGAATTTGGGCGCGTTGTCGTTCAGATCGGAGACGAGCAATTCGATGCGCGACGAGCACTCCCACTCCGGATGCTCGCGATCCTGCACGTGCGCCGTCAGCACGTACCTGCTGACGCGCTCGCGGTCCAGATGGGCGATGGTCTTGAGGTAGCCGGTGTCCTTGTCGAGCGCGAAGTGGTCGGAATTGTCGCCGGCGAGGATGTATCGCAGGCGCGAGTGCTCCTGCTCGTCGACGTCGTTGGCGAGTACGTTGAGGACGAGCGAGCCCGGCAGCACGCCCTCGCTGAGCACTTGCCGATAGCGGTACATGAGGCAGTAGGGCGGATTGTCGTTCGCGTCCAGCACCTTGACCGCGACGCGCGCGCTGTCGGCGAACAGGCCGTCCGTGACGAGGATGTGCAGATCGTAATCGGCGACGGTCTCGCGATCCAACGCCTTGACCACGTACAGCTCGCCCGTCTGCCGGATCTGGAAATGCGCGCCCGGATCGCCGGCGGTGATGTAGTACTCGACGGGCGTGCTGAGATCGACGTCGGCGTCGGCGATCGCCAGCAGCGCGACGACCGTGCCGGGCAGCGCGTCCTCGGGCACGGCCGTTTGGTGGAGCTTCTGCTTGAAGCGCGGCGGGCTGTCGTTGTAGTCCTTGAGGCGGACGAAGACGGACGTGTGCGCCGAATGCTTGGGGCTGCCGTTGTCCGTCGCGCTGACGTGAAACTTGTACTCGGCCTTCGTCTCCTTGTCGAGCGGCGCGAGCGTCGTGATCCAGCCGCTGAAGGCGTCGATGGCGAAGACGTTCTGCGCCTCGCCGGAGTCGCCGCCGAAGCTGTAGCGCACTTCGCCGTTGCTGCCCTGATCCTCGTCGTGGGCGATCACTGCAAGCGAAACGGTTTAATCGACGCCGGTCGCGCGATCCCACTGACTACCTTTCAGTATCGAAGTGCCCTCGACGACGTTCTCCGCCAGACTCAGTATGTACGGATTGCTCTCGAACTGCGGCGCGTGGTCGTTCTCGTCGAGGACCTGCACGGAAATCTCGCACAGCGCCGTCAGCGGCGGACTGGAGTCGGTCTCGGCGAGGACGCCGATCAGATGCGACACCTGCGCCTCGAAGTCCAGCGGGCGCGCGAGCGCCACCTGCCCCTGGGCGTTGACGACGAACTGCGGCTCCTCCTCGGAGCCGGAGATGATCGTGTACGCGACCGAAACGTTGGAGACCATCTTGAGGCGCGCGATCGCCGTGCCCGCGACGCTGTTCTCGGAGTAGAAGAACTTGTCGTCCTTGCGCTCGAAGATCGGCGGGCGATCCTTCGGTCCCGTGATGAGCACGTTCACGGGCACGTCGGCGTGCCGCTTCGGCTCGCCGCGATCGGTGGCGCGGACGAAGAACTGGAACACCTCACCCTCCGCGTGCGGCACTAGAGAGAAACGATGATCGGCTAGACACATTCGAGTGCGACGCGCGCGGACGCTTACGGTGCTGGGTGGCGTTGTGCGTCAGCGAGATGCCGCCCTCTTTGGGATCGACGGCGAAGACGTCGGTGACGCCGGACGATCTATCTTCGTAAATCGAGTAGACCAATCTGGCGGCCATGCCCTCGTCGGGATCGGTGGCGCGCACGTGCACGAACGACGTGCCCGCATTGTAGTCGGACGGCACGCTGGCCTTGTACTCGCGCAGATGGAACTTCGGCGCGTTGTCGTTCTCGTCCATGACGCTCACGCGCACGGCGAGGAAGCCGCTGCGGCCGCCGCCGTCCGTCGCCATCACGGGAATCTCGTACGTGCGCTGGCGCTCGCGATCCAGCCGCGCTTTGGTCGTGATGCGGCCGCTCGTCGCGTCGATGGCGAACGTCTCGCTCAGCAGGTCCGAGTGGATCGAATAGGCGACGGCGCCGAAGTCGCCAAAGTCGTCGTCCAGCGCCTTCACCTCCACGACGAACGCGTTCGCCGGCTTGTTCTCCAGCACCTGCACGTCGAGCAGCACGTCCGCGAAGACGGGCGAGTGCAGGTTGGCCGGCAGCAGTTCGACCTTGACGCGCGCGAAGTTCGTGTACACGCCGTCGGAGACGGACACGTTGAGCACCATGTGCTTCTGCTCGCCGAAGTTGGCGAGGTTCGTCAGCGAGACGACGCCCGTGTCCGGCTCCATGCTGAACGTCTGCTGCTCGTTGCCGGCGACGATCGTGTAGCGCAGGCGGTGCTGGTCCTCCGAGTCGGGATCGCTCGCCGTCACGACGGTGACGAACTGGTCGCGCTTGGCGTACACGGAAATGCCGCAGAAGTACGACGGCTGCTCGAACTTGGGCGCGTTGTCGTTCATGTCCAGCACTGCAACCGACAGCGATCGTTAGAATCTCGTCGCATCGCCGCCAAGTGACGCGCGTACCTTGCAGCCAGACGTGCGCGGTGCTGCTGAGGCTCGGCACGCCCCGATCCGTGGCGACGACGACGAAATGGTGGGCGCGCGCCGTCTCGTGGTCGAGGCCCTGCTTCAGAAAGACCGTGCCCTCGACGGGATCGATGTGAAACAGCTCGGTGCTGTTGTGCAGGTCTTTCATAATCGAGTAGATGATTCGCTGGTTCGTGCCCGTGTCGTTGTCGCTCGCCGCGACGGCGAGGATCGGCGTGCCGAACGGCGCCGCCTCCGAGACGGACACGTTGTAGCTCTCCTGCGCGAACTCCGGCGGGCAGTCGTTCACGTCCTGCAGCAGGATCGAGACGGGCACCTCGGCGTACACGCCCGACACCGAGTCCGTCGCGCGCACGACCAGCTCGTACTGCTGCTGGTCCTCGTAGTCGAGCTCGTCGACGACGGATATCACGCCTGCGGAATTGAGAGATATCGATCGGTTCTGGTTGACGAGCGGACGAAACACAGCAAGCACATTCAGCGACACGTCGATTGTCCAGCTAGCTAGCGGCGAACGAACCAACGTCAACATGCACGCGCAACATACGCAACTATTGAACTCGACGTAGATTAGACGTAAAGCGTGCTACAGCGTCTTCAAGCGCAACGAAATTTTGGTAAACTAAATACTCACAAGGACCATTGTTACTGTCGGGAGCTGCGAAAAGTAAACGGGGTTGTTTAGTACGTTTTAATGTCACAATAAAATCAACAACGAAAATCAGTCCGTGAGTGCACTACGGCTCCAGCGAGCGAGAGCGAGAGATTAAGTAAATAGAACCCAAAATCCGTCACACAGGGAGTTAATACTTTGACCGACTGCGCTGACTACGCGCGGAATGGGGCGGTTCGGCGTGTTTACGCTCGCAAGTTCGAAAGTCGTTCGTACCTGTATTGAAGTCCAGCGCGAACTCCTCCAGCTCGTTCCCCTTGACGATGCTGTAAATTAATTTACGACCCAGCGGAGACTCGGCCTGCACGGCGAGCGCGAGCGGCGAGTGCAGCTCGAAGTTCTCCGGTATCGCCTCCGAGTAGAACTGCTTCTCGAAGACGGGCATCGACCGATCGATGACCTTCACGTGCACGGTCACGTCGGTGCGGCAGGGCGTCATGCCTGCGAACTTGTGCGATTAGCGACGACGTCGGCGCGCCACGCGCTACGCACCTTTGTCGTAGGCGGCGATGAGCAGCTCGTACTCGCGATTGTGGCCCTCGAGGCTCTGCTTGATCTCGACGTCGCCGGTCTCGCGCTGCACCTTGAACAGCTCGCCGTGGCCCTTGATGAGCTCGTAGCGCACCTCGCCGTTGTCGTAGCTGTCCATGTCGATGGCGTGCACCTTCGCGATGACGCTGCCGCGCTTGTCGTCGACGGACACGACGGCGTAGTACGGCAGGTTGACGAACATCGGGCAGTTGTCGTTCTGGTCCAGCACGGTCACGTTGGCGACGACGTGCGCGACGCGCGGCCGCTCCCTGTCGGCGGCGGCGCTGCGCGCCTCGACGATGAGCGCGTAGTGCTCCTTCGTCTCGCGGTCGAAGGGCGCGCCGGTCGTGCGTATCACGCCCGACGTCGGCCCGATCGCGAACAGGTCGCTGGGATTGAGGATGCGAAACTCGAGGTGCTCGTTGAGCGCGCTGCCGAGCACGTTGACGACGCACACCGTCGCCGGCTTCGTGACGTTCTCGACGACGGTGCCGTCGTAGCGCGCCTTCTGGAAGATCAGGCCCGAGTTCTCCGACTGCTCGACGCGCACGTGGATCTTCGTCACGCTGGAGAACTTGCCGTCGGACACGCGCACCTGCAGCCGGTGCGCCGCCTTCATGTCGTCCGGCGCGACGACGCTGACGAGGCCGGTGCGCGCGTCGACGCCGAAGATGCCGGCCTTGTTGCCGTCGAGGATGTCGTAGCGCAGCTTGGTGTGCGCCGCGCTGTCGGGGTCGGTGGCGTTCAGCTGCACGACGGCGACGTTTCGGTACGTCGGCAGCAGCACGGTGACGTTGTAATACGCGCGCGCGAACTTCGGCGCGCAGTCGTTGACGTCGGTGACGACGATGTCGACGCGCGCCGTCGTCTCCGAGGACAGTCGCGGCTTGCCCTTGTCGGAGACCTGCACGTGGAAGGTGAACCGCTGGAAGGCTTCGTAGTCGAGCAGGCGCGTGGTGCGAATGGCGCCGGTGTTGGCGTCGATGTGGAAGTACTGCCGCGGCAGGATCTCGACGATGTCGTAGTGCAGCAGCGCGTTCACCTCGGCGTCGGCGTCGACGGCCTTGATCACCAGCGGATCGCTGGCGTTCGTCAGGATCAGCGAGCCGACGGCGGCCGACTCGGCCACGGCGCCGGTGTACACCGCCTGCAGGAACTGCGGCGCGTTGTCGTTCTTGTCGAGGACGTGCACGATGACGTTGCACGTGGCCGAGGCGCTCGCCATGTTGACGGCCTGCACGGTGAGATTGTAGAACTTGGTCGTCTCGTAGTCCAACAGCTTCTGCGTGACGACGACGCCCGTGCTGGGGCTGACGAGGAAGGCGTCGTCGGTGTTGCCGTCGAGGATGTCGTACTGCAGCGAGGACGCGCTGCGCACGTTCAGGTGCGCCACGTAGCTGCCGAGCGGCCGGTTCTCGTAGATCTCGGCGGCGACCTCGCGCTCGACGAAGCGCGGCGGCGCGTTGTCGGCCATCGTGAGCATGATGTGCGCCGGCACGACCGACGAGAGCGGCGGCTGGCCGTGGTCGGTCGCGCGGATGTGCAGCGTGTACTCGGCGACGGCGGCCAGGTCGAGTTCGCGCGCCACCCGCACGACGCCGACGTCGGCGTCGATGGCGAACGCGTTGCCGACGTTGCCGGCGGCGATCGAGTACGTGACGCGCGCGTTCTCGCCGCGATCGCGGTCGACGGCGAACGCGCGCAGCACGGCGCTGCCGACCGCCGCCGTCTCGTACGCCTTGCCGACGAGCAGCTGCTCGGAGAACTGCGGCGCGTGGTCGTTCTGGTCGTGGACGACGACGTGGACGCGCGCGTAGTTGCGCTTGGCGGGCGTGCCGCCGTCGCGCACCATCACCGTCAGCAGGTGGTCGGCGAGCGTCTCGCGATCCAGCCCGTCGGCGAGCGTGACGGCGCCGGTCGCCGCGTCGACGGCGAACACGTACAGCGAGACGTTGTTGCGCGCCGCGTGCATCGCGTAGACCAGCTTGCCGCCGCCGCCGTCCCGATCGGCGGCCTTCAGGCGCAGTATCTCCGTGCCGACGGCGACCGCCTCGGAGATCTCGACCGTGTACAGCGCGCTGTCGAACTCGGGCGCGTTGTCGTTGATGTCCAGCACGGCGATGCGGACGGCGCCGTAGGCGGTGCGCACGCCGTCCGTGACGCTCACGTTCAGCACGTACTCGCGCTGCGTCTCGTAGTCGAGTCGGCGCGCCAGCAGCAGATTGCCGCTGGCGCGGCCGATGTAGAACTCGTCGCGCGCGTCGCCGCCGACGATGTCGTACCAGAGCGTGTCGTTGTCGCCGTCGGCGGCCTGCACCAGCGCGACGAGGTAGCCGACCGGATCGCTCTCCGTCACCGGCGCGCTCTGCGCCTGTGCCCTGATCGCCGGCGCGTGCTCGCCGGCCGTCGCCGCCACGCGCACGCCGCTGACGGCGACGCGGCACGTCGCCGACCTGCCGCCGCCGTCGGCGGCGCGCACCTGCAGCTCGTACTCGTCGCCGTGCCGGAAGCCGGGATGCGCGTACACCATTCCGGTGGCGTTGTGTATCTTGAACTTTGTCCTGCCGCGTCCGGCCTTGAGGCTGTACTGAATCTCGCCGTTCGTCCCGACGTCGCGGTCGAAGGCCAGCACCTAGTGCGCAACACAGGACGCGTTCAGTCGTCGCGCGTTAATCAATCCTCGGAGCACTCACTTGAACGACGGGCTCGAGTCCTTCGACGTCCGCGGCGCCGAAGCGTTCCCAATCGTCCTCGTTTCCGTCCGCGCCGTCGAAATCGTCCATGTTCGGCGTGTCGTTCTAGTCGCACGCAAACACCACCCTCAGGGGGCACGTCACACACAAAACGCGTACAGGCCGTACCTGAATGGCGGATCCTTCCACCTCGTCGCGCTCTTCGGCGTCGTCCTGATCGTTCTGCAGGACTGCGATGGCGGGCACCTGCATCTTATAGAACGTCTGCTCGAACTCGGGCGCGTTGTCGTTGACGTCCGCGACGGTAACGACCACCCTCGTCGTCGAGTGCAGGGCCGGCGCGCCGTTATCCGAGATGTGCACCTGAAGCAGCGTTCGTTGCGCGTAATGCGACGTGCGCGAAGTGCCAAGACACGCCGTGGAAAATTATATTCCCGGACTAATCAAACATTCTCCGAAGGGAAATTCCGCGTCGCAATTGTGACGGAAGGAAAACAAAAAAAAAAGCACGAACATAATTACGTCGACGCGCGTTGAATATTATGTAAATGTAATTCCGCGTGCAGAAAAAACGACGAAGGTAAAAAAAAACGTCCCTCGTTCGTTTTCATTCACACCATTTGACCGCATACCTCGAGGATGTGTTCGTCCTGCGTCTCCCTGTCGAGCCGCCGCACCGTCGTCGTGATGTTGCCTGTCGAGCAGAAAAACCAATTCGTGAGCGAGCGCCGCCGCAGTCGAAAGAAGTTAAACATTCGGACGCGTCCGTTGCGCCCGGCGCATTCGCCGCGCTTCGTTTAATCGCTTCCGATGCTTTCGCCGACGGACAAAAAGCTTTCTGCGTCAGCACGAAATCGAAACCTGGCCGCGAGACTCGGGCCGATATCAAATTCGAGACCGTGCGCACGCGGAATGTTCGCAGACGAGCACGGAATATCAGTGAATCGCGGAACGTAAATAACAACCACGGACTCATATTTAGTGTCGAATACGTATGTTAGGTAATTTCGTAAGTTGCGCAGGACGAAATTATTCGCACGCGTCGAGCCCGAGTTTTTCCGTCCGGCGCAGATTCAAAGCAGGCGCACATTATGCGGTTGATTATCCGGACGGCGCGAGTGATGCCGACAGGAAATTAATGCCAATTTGCCGAACGGCGGGCGAAAAGGCGGGCGGCGAACATTCGTGCGCGCGAGCGCAATTTTCTCCGAAATTGCGTGACGATCGGCGGCGCGCGCGCGATGCAAAACGCCATCGAACGCCATCGCGCAATTTTCCTTGCGCCGGCGGCGGTTTTTCGCAAAACGACGCCAGGACGACGTTGCCGCGCGTTGCCGAAACCGCATAACTCATTTAGGTTCGTTAGCGGCGCCAGCGACGTTGATTTGCAACCTGAGCGGGCGCGAACGAACGCGCTGATAAACCGTTCGTTACTAACGGTCCGTGCAATAATTCAAATACTAATTAAGCGCACGTGTCTCGCGCTCGCCATAACCGCGCACAGCTGGACGACACAACCAACTGGTCAATATGGACGAAACTCGACCGAAAAACTAGTCCCAAAAACCACGTGACGCTTGTCAATCGTTAACCGAACGACTTGCTTCAATTTGTTCGCGTCGTAATTGGCTCGTTTAAATAGAGCAGACGACAATTTCCCCTATCTTAACCCAACGCAATCCTCGTCGTTAATCGAAGCGACAAAATCTGTTGATTTTCACGTGCGCGTTACAATCACGGGTCTAAACGAACAAACAACCCAACAAAAAAAAATACATCATATTGCGGGTTGTGCGGGCTGCTTTCCACGCCTCGTCCCACAATGTGTCGGCGGCGACCGGGAGGAAAAAGTTTTATTCGATTTTTATGTCGGCACTTTTATTGCGGGCTGCGACGTGATTCTGGAAATCGCTCGGCGCCGTTATTATTGGACCGTCGGCTGCGCGATGAACGCCAATAAATAAATTACCAAAGTTGCGCGCGCGCCTGATTGACGCGTTGCTTGATTTGTTTCGAAATGTATAATCAACTTCCTGACTCTGACAATACTCTTTTCGTTCACTCGCCCTTTGTGCGCGGCGCGTGGAAAAACAATATAGACACATAAAAAAACAACAACAAAGAGGAACGAGGCTCGTCAAACCCGAACGAAAACGGGTTAGTGACGCTTCGCGTTTGATTAAATTTTTCCGGCGCAACCGGAACACGACAATTTAAATCATTTCTCCGGCGACACTTTCCCGGCTGCGGAATCGAAACGTTTCTGTTGTTTTGTCATTTTTTTTTGCTTGCGTCCCGCCGGCGAAAAGTTCGGCGCCGCCGCAGCGTCCGAGCGGCAGGACGCGTCGCGTCGTCCTCGACGTC